>PVJH01004513.1:0-124094 GCA_004026705.1 Nesogale talazaci
AACTAATGGAAACTAAATGGAGTAAAGGAACAAGATCAGGTCTGGGTGAACGAGGTCAGTTTTCCAAGAAAATCCTCAAAAAGCCAAGACAAAAAATGAACAAGTACACCATTATGCAAAAAGAAGGGAAAACACAAACAAAAAACTCAGCAAAATCTTCCTGGCCTTTGTACAACCAATGCATGTTTCCATATTCATAACATGTCTTCACAGTAAGTCCTCAGATTGCCGTTTATCCTAGGATAAAATATATCAGGATCACACCTGGGGAATGTCCATGCAGCGTACCTGTCTGCACTGACTTAACTCTGCAGACCTCCTCAGAAGCCATTGTTTGGCTTGGACATTTTTAGTGGTACCCTAATGAGACGAAGGCAGTCATATCGCTGAGAAAACCAGTCTATAGCCATCCACTATCAAGAGAAATATTTAGACCTTTCAAAAAATAAACTCATGCATGTTGAAGCTCTACTGGCAAATTTTCTTTTTCTTTTTTATGATTCAATTTCATGTCTCAAACCTGAAAAACTTAAAAAGAAAAAGAACACAGCTTTTCAGGTACAATTCTTCTAAAATATGGATTTGCATTATATACCACAGAGAGACAAAATATATTGAGGTGCAAAAATTGGCTTTTCTTTTTCTGAACTATTAAGATGAAAAATTCCTTATTTCAACTCTGGATTTAGTGTCAGATTAGGAAAATAAACTGAAATGAAGAACTAGGGTCCTGTTATCTTTGGACATTCATTTTTTTCTTGGTTTGTGTCAAGGTAATATGAAAGTCAAACATGTGACTAAATATCCTTTATTTTAGAGACAGTCCAGGATAGCAGGGATTTATGCTGTAATCTTTGAATTTGAAGAGGCACTTACAAAGTGCTTCTTCACTGCTACTTGAAATATGCACATTTTTAACAACTGTAGTTTTTGATAAAGAAGCTGAGATTTCTGCCATTTAACCTATAAAATGAACAAGACTGAGGTATTAAAGTGCTTTGAATTACCAGTTAATTTGAACTGTGTTCATGAGTTTCTGCTGTTTGATAACTTCATGCCATTTCTTCAATCTCATAAACACATATGCTACTGGATGCATAATTTATGTTTTAGTACATAAATATTGTATTGCTTGATTGTTTGCCTAGTGCATTGTAACATTGTTTAGGTGTAGCATTCCTTTGTAAAGTGTATTTTATAGGAGATTGGCAGTTTACAATGTCTCTGTTAACATTCCAGATGTAGAATAAGGAGGTTTATTTTTTCTTTAAATAATATCAGAAGCTTGCTCAGGGACACTGTAAAAGTAAGTCTGAAAATATATTATGAGTCATTAGGTATTAATAATCTTTTATGACAAGAGGAATTTTCTATTTTTCATGTCTCTGAATACTCCTCTTAGAAACTGAACTCTTCCTGCATTCAGATTTAGAAACATTGTATGTTTATAGCATGCAATTATCAGCATCAGTAGCTGCAGTAAAATGCTTGTAATGGGAAAGGAGAGGGCTTCAGAAAATGACAGTGGAAGCAATGAATATAAAGGAAAATCCTTCCCCCGCCCCCTCCGGACCTCCTCCTCTTCCCATCAAAAGAAACAAATCTAACTCACTGCCTTTGAGTTGATTCTGACTCATTGCCGTGTTGGGGCAGAATAGAACTGCCTGTGGGTGTTACTGAGACCTTAAATCTTTGAGGAAACGGCCAGCCTCTTCTTTCTACCAAGGAGAGACTTTTGACTTCACACTGCTGACCTCGTGCTTCAACCTTCATTGTGTAGCTGACTCTACCATCACGGGTAGAAGTCAGAATCAGCTGGTGATAGTGGGTTTGAAATTTTGAGGTGTTTGCTTTTGTTTCTCACTAGAACTAGTTAGTTATCATTCATATTGTATGTAGATATATATAAACATATATACTTTTTTTCATTTTAAAGATCTAAATATTAGAACACTTTAGAAATCTATAAAGAATAAAACATACCATAAAAATTTGAAAGTCCTTTATGAGAGAAGAAAAGCAAGCAGCTGAATATCAGTGAAAAGAGAGCTCAAGGTTAATTAGCCCTTCATTTATGAGCGGAGAGAAAAAATGATTTGGAGAACACGAATATGAAAAAACAAACAGGATGTTGTCCCCAAACAAAGGACCTGCATTGTGGAATGACTTGAAAGACTGGATTGTTTCTGCAAGTGAGCAAAATCAACCTGTCCCTGGAGTCACAAATCAGATCAAAGTGAACTTCTTGGCAACTAAATAGTCACAGATTTCAAAGTGAGTTACACTTGTGTTTCTAAATTCATGTAAAGGAATGACTTCCCTTTGAGAATGAAAATCTGCAAACCAACAAGTTCCAGATAGTTGGAGCACAAAATGGTTAGTTCCTACGAATTTGTCACCGACAAAATTTTTTGGAACTCAGTATCTCTGCAATATGGAAGAGATTCCAGTATCTTAGAGATTCTAGTCACCAGCACTGTAGCCGCATCAGATACAAAATGTGCTGTCATGACAACCACTGAACTCAGGAGGGTTGGTTTCACCTTAGCCCCTGGTTTGTTACACTTCAAGTAGGGTGAAATTAATGCCAACAATGATTTTCAAGAAAGTTACTCAAGGTCTTGAGTCTCTCCTCACTTGGTTCTTGTCCCATTTGAAAGAAGAACTGAGGTAAAGGACACAGTCAGAAAAAAGATTTGAATGGAACAGTACATTTTGAAACAGTACATAAGGGTTTCCTACTAATCCAAGGGCAGATAAATCAAAACTAGGTATTGTTTATTTGGCTACTGGTGGGTCATCCTCTATTGGGTCTTCTGCTCTTGGCTGTCTTTCTGTAGCATCCCTCCCCTTTTCCTGTTTGTGCATGCCCACGCCCCAGAGTTCATACTGTGCCCTAGTTGCCAGACCCCTAAACCCTCAGAAGCAGAGTTGATTCTGCTATTGTAGAAATAGTGTCCTTTGTCACCATCGTCACACACTTCTGTTGAGAAGGCCTTGCCTTACTTCAATTTCCTTTATGCTGGCGAGGTTTGGAAAAAGACTACCTCCACCTACCTATTGCATTCATGGTCACCTGTTCCTCCTGGTAATGCCATTGCCATGGTCCATACATGTGGTTGATCCATATAATTAGAAGTGATAGATGGATGCAATGTGATGAAACTATGAATATGGAATAATATGGCATGCAAGGGAATCTATTTTGGAAGCAGTCTACTAATTGTTGACAACATGGATGTTCACACATACACACACACAAATTACTCATATGTTTATTAACTCAACCTATGCCCATGCAGTAGTCATACAATGCCTAGTGGCATTGAATCTGAAAGCAGCAGCTGCTAGATACAGATATCAACCATGTAATCAAGATAATCTTGAGGGGGAGAGATGGGATGAATGAAGATTGTGTAGCTTCATGAGTTCACACTGTCAGGATGATTGAAGCAAGCAATGTAAAAAGTTATCTGCAAGTGGTTGTCTTCTTTGAAGGAAAATAACCCCTGAAATTATCCACCGTAGTTTCAAAAAGGCAGTACATCATTTGATTTCTTCACTGCTGCATCTAGAGGTCTTCGATATGAAACCCACCAAATTAGTTCCTTGACAACTTGAATCTTTTCTTTGTTTATGGTATTTCTGATTTGTCCAGCTGTAAGGATTTTTGTTTATAGAGGTATAGCCTATATTAAAGGCTATAGTTTTTGAACTTCTTCAGTGAGTGCTTTGAGTCTTGTTTACTTTCAGCTAGCAAGGTAATGCTTCTAGCATCAAAGAAAATCACAGACCCCCACATTATCACAAAGTAACAGAAAATTGGGAAGTTATAGCTTACCTGTACTGAGAGAGCGAGACACACAGAGAGGGAGAGAGAGAACATACATATTGTTGAGCATGTTATGTAGAGTCATATAGAACAAAAAGTGCTTATAAACATTTTATTGCCTCATACTTTGATTACTTACCTAAAACAATCATTAAATAAAAGCGATTGATATTTACAAAAACTTTTAAGTTCTCTGTTTTGACATCATAAAGGTTTTTTTTTTTTGGACAGGATCATTTTGGAACATGCTGCTTCTATTTAAGTTCAGTTCTTTGATGGAATTCACATGGATCATGTGCATGTGAATGAGGACTTCATTTTTATACCCATATATTTGCATCTTAGACAGCAACAATATGATTGCAACCTGCTTTCTTGGCTTTGTTTTTTTTTTGGAAGGGGCATCACAGCCCTATGGTGGTCATGGGAGCAACCCAGTGCTGCTCCTGAGAGCCACCGCTGGATTTGAACCGCCAAACCCATGGGCCACAGTCCCGCACTCAACCACTTATGCCACCAGGGCTCAGCCCCGCAACCTGCTTTCTTTAGAGGCAGAGTTGAACTGAAGAGCTAGGGTATTATGGAATAATGACAGTAATAGTATGGGGTAATACCAGATAAACACGCTATTTGAATCCCTTAGTGCTGATTCTGATTCCTAATTCTACGGCCGCTACAACCTCTTTACCTTCATGATGCCTCCATTACAGGGCTGGACTGTACGGAAATGTTAAAGAAGGTGTCCATACATGCTTAGGGTCATTCTAGGTTTACTACCTATTTACTAGAGATTCTGGCCCATAGTGACTCTAGAGGACAAGATAGAACTCTCCCTGTGGGTTTCTGAGACTTTAACTCTTTACAGGATGTAAGAACCTCAAGTTTCTCCCATAGAGTATCTTGTGCCTTCAAATGGTTGACTTTTCTATGCTAGCAAAGGAGCAAATAGACCACTACACCACAAGGACTCCTATGAGTTGGAATCTACTCACTGACAGTGAATTTTGCATCCTCCATATTCATACCTGCTCTTTAAACCATTCATGCTGTAGTGGGTTATGTGTCAGGCTGATAAAAAGCAAGGTAAGCAGTTGGAAACGACCAGTGGCTCTAGCACAGAACAACGAGCCTTGACACTTCTGGTGCCATATCGGTTACACATTGACTTGCGATCTGCATGGTTCTTGGTTCAAAACCATCAACGTATTGGGCTTTCTACTCCCATGAACAGCAACAATTTCAGAAACCCACGGGGGGTTACTAATACTCAGCATTGACTACAAGCTTGCTTTGCAGTCTTGGGACTGCACAGAAGTAGTTCCTTTTTATTAATAATATTATTGGGAGCTCTTACACAGTCATAACATTCTATAGTTCAAATGGATCAAGCATAGTTGTACAATTACTGCTACAATCAGTTTCAAACACTCTATTCTCTTGAAGTCTTTAATATTACCTCCTCTTTATCCCCTCTGTCCCCCACCCACTACCCAGAAACCCTTATTGTTATATGTTATTATTTATGTATCTTTATTTATAGGCATATTTTACCCCATCAAATTTATCCATTCATCTACAATTCTATATTTTGCTCCCCTCAAGTGGGGCTATACAGTCATCATTACTATAACCATTATTCCAATATCTTCAGGGAATCATTACTCCCATTGCTGTTTCTGAAGAGTCATTCATCCTTTCTGGCATTCCTGACTTGACGAATCTTAATTATACAAATGAACAACCAAAGTCTAACAATATTACTGAGGTAAAACATATGCCTTAATAGGGAGGGGAGGAAATATTAAAGAACCAGAGGATAATTATGAGTTTCATCAGTGGAGTACCACACTCTGGATTTATTATCCCTTTTGTGTGGACATCAGTGGAGTACCACACTCTGGATTTATTATCCCTTTTGTGTGGACCTTCTGAGAAGGACTGTCCAATTATCTTGCAGGTGGGTTTTGGGTCTCCACTATATCCACACCCCTTCACATCAATTTGATTATTGGTTTTTGAACTTCTGATAACTCTTTCTGTTAAAACCTCATGATCACATAGGTTGATGTGCTTCTCCCTTATGGGCTTTGTTGCTTCCCTGCTAGGTAGCTGCTTGTTTAACTTCAAGCCTTTAAGACACCAGATACTATATCTTTTAATAGACAGATACCATATATTTGTTCTACAGAGACACTGTGAATTGGAATCAATTGGATGACAGTAATTGATTCTTGGGAGACCAGGGAAGGGCAACAGTATCTCTGGAAGGGGTGCATGTAAGAGCTATCGGAACCAGTCACCTTTCAGTGCCTACGATAATGATGGAAGTCCCAGGACAAAAATAGGTTAGTAACCTATGTATCTTAGCAAACAACCAGAAAATGTCTGCATTTGAAAAGAAAACCCTGAAGCAAAAGCTAGAGATATACTTCCTAAGAGATGTGTATGCATCTCGTGCATCACAATGCAAGTTTATACAAGAACTGGTTATTAAAAAGTACAGTGAATGCAGTGAATGCCTAATGTTTATCAGCTTGATGTAAACAAACCATAATAGTTGATATATGAGAATATATTTTGTTGTCCCAAAATAGTTTTGATCACTTTGTTTTATAAGTAGATGTCCCCTTAAGTTCAACTTTTTTTTGGCTCAACATTTAAGAAACTCCTGGTGAATTTAAAGCTGTCACCATGAAACAGGAGCCTGCAGACTATTTCTAACTTTGCTCTTCTTGTTGACTTAAACCATCTCCTGAACCTGAGTGTATTTTGTTATTGAGTTTGACAGAGTCTCTTATCACCGATATTTTTTTAAATCCCCTCAGATTATTTGAGGATATTTTTCAATCATTTTATTGGGGGCTCATATATCATTTTTCACAATACATAAATAAGCATACTGTGTCAAGCACCCTCACATGTCGAATTCTATTATCATTTTCCAATCGTCCGCCTTTTCCCTTAAGCCCCTAGTATCGGCTTTTCCATACCTTCCCCTGCTCTCTCATCCCCACTAACCCTCAATACTTTATACATTGTTATTGTTCTATCATATCTTACACTGCCCCACCTCTTCCCCAACCCACTCCCCTGATGCCCGTTCTTCAAATGGAGCTTATGTGTATATACTTGCCGTTGGTTCTGTCTCTCTACCCCACCTTCTCTCTACCCTTCCAGCATCTCTAATCTAACCATTGGCCTGAAGAGGCTCATCCATCTTGGTTTCCCCATATCTCCAGCTCCCGTCTATACTAGTGCACCTTCTCCAGTCCATCTGGATTTGAAAGGTAGAGTTGGGACCATGATGGTTGGGAGGGGGAGGACTGCTTCAGGAACCAGAGGGAACTTGTGTGCCTCAGCACTTCCCGGCTGTACCTTGACTGGTCTGTCTCCTCCGTGGGATTAAGCAAAGACAATGAATCTGAGAGAAAACAAACACCAATAAAGGTGGAACAGGATGGTGGGACAGGAGGGAGATGGAAGGAAATACAGGACAGAGCTAGAAGGCAACGGGCACTTACAGAGGTCTAAACATAGGTATGTCCATACATAGATACGACTATCTATTATAAGGTGGGAATAAATATAGGCCAAATATCATGGTAGCAAGTGGACCTTGGGTCCTCACCCTGAGGCTCCCTCAATGCAAGAACACTTTGTTCTATGAATCTGTCATTCCTCGAGGCTCACTGGCCCAACACGATCACTGAAGTAAAATGGGTGCACAAACAAATGTGGTGAAGAAAGCTGGTGGTGCCCAGTCATTAAAGGATATATCTGGTGTTTTGAAAGCCTGAAGATAAACAATAGACCATTTACCTGAGAAGAGACCACAGCCACACAGAAGGAGAACAACAGCCAGCGTGGTCACATGGTGGTGAAAGTGGTGAAAGGTCTAGGCAATAGACATCAAATGGGGGGAAAAAACAAACATATATCACTGTTTGCACACATCCCCAAGGTACCCATTGAGGACATATAGGTACCCATTGAGGACATATAGGAGCATGAACAAGGGTGGTGAAGAAAGCAGATGGTGCCCACCTATTAAAAGATATAGTGTCTGGGGTCTTAAAGCTTGAGCATAAACAAGCAGCCATCTAGCTCAGAAGAAACAACACCCGCCATAAAAGAAGATCACTTGCCTGTGCAATAACGAAGTGCTAAAACAATCAGGTATCAAAGAACAAAAATCAAAGTCAATGAACCAATTGACTCCTGATATCGCGGAAGACAAATGGATACAGAGGCAAACAGATTAGAAGAAAGGATGGTGCCCAGCTACCAAGTGATTGAATGCCTGGAGTCTCAAAGACTTGAAGATAATCGAGTCGCCATTCAGCGCAGAAGCAGCAAAGCCCACATTGAAGAAGCACACCAGCATGCGTGATCAAGAGGGGCCGCAGGGAGAAGATATGGAGCACCAAAGAACAAGAATCACATCATTACAAAGGAGGGGGAGAGCAGGGTGGGGACCTAAGGCCAACTGGTGGGTATTTGAGAATATTATGACCTTTAAAATTTTTCTTCATGTAGAAATGAGTTTGGGAAATAATTATACAGTATGATTGCATTGAACTGAACTGTCCATCCATTCCCTGCTTAAGTTTCATTCCTGGGTAGTATGAACTTCTCTAGCTTCTGACAGTCTAACTGGATTTTCCAGATTACATTAGATGCCATTATCTACATTATGCATTTAGCATGAAACTATGGAATATTATTGTATCTCCCCTTAGTTCCCTAAAAGAATTAGATATAATTCCCAAGTAGGAAGTAGTGTTTAAAATTTACGTGTTTTAAGTAAAGTGTGGGCCCTATTTTCCTGCTTTTCTTGCTTGTTTGTATTGTGGCAGAAGCCCCCTTCCCAGCGAAATTGTGAGAGAGAAAACTCTAGGGCACAACCGTGCTTTCCTTGGTCTCACAAGCTTTCACTTTGAACAGAGTGTCATTTTTAATTTGTGTATGATAGCTCTTGTGTGAACAAGTAGTTCTTTATTTTCCTTATATTTTAATTTTTCCTTTACCCAAAATTTAATGTTTCTACCCTTTAGCTAGCAATTTCCCTTCTTTCCTCTCTAAACTGTGGTAACTATCAAAGAATGCTTCTTTTTGTCTTAAACTTTTTAGTAGTTTGCCTTCTAATGTGTAGTTTTTGTGTTAAAACCCTTTCTTGATACTGTATAATAGTGGTCTCCTACAATGTTTGGTCCTTTTGTGATTGCCTTATTTCTTTCACTCATTAATGTTATGGGATGATTTGTAGACTCATCATTATTCTATGGCATTATGTAATATTCTATTTTACCATAGCTTGTGTATTCACTATTTCAATAATGAACATTTAAGTTGTTTCCATATATCTGCTATTTGAACACTACTGTTTTACTATCTTGAATGAGATGGACATGGGTGTGCATATGTTTATGCATATCCTCACTCTATTTCTCCAGGTCAGAGTATATACCAAGTAGTAGGACTTGGATCCGGAGCTTTGGTGACACAGTGCTTTACATATGGGGTTGCTTACCACAAGCACAGCAGTTCAAACCACCAACTGCTCTGTTAAAAAAAGATGAAGCTTTCCACTCCCGTACGTACTGAGTTAGCCTCAAAAACTCACAGGGGGAGGGGCAGGGGTGGTTCTAAACAATCCTCTATAGTCACTATGAGTTGGAAAACCCTGAAGGCCAGTGAGTTTTAAAGGTTGGAGGATTTGGGTCAAATGGGGTTTTAGGCTGGGTTGACTAACTAAACAAAATACATGGAAACTCGAACTTGACATCCAGAGGTCATAATTTAGCAAGAAAACATCCCAACCCAGTCCAGATCAAATCCTTAAGTTCCATACTGCTCCACAAGCCGGATACTAGTCTGTAAATCCCTCTTCAGACTCACACCCCCACACAATGTGTGTGGCAGAGTGCGGGAGGAACACAGAGCAGTGGGTGCAAAGCTTCATAGATCCAGTTGTGGTAGACCCAGCTCCAGGGCTCTGCCTGACATCAACATTGCGTGAAGTGGCTCATCAAGAGGAAGGTGAAGCAAAGAGCCAGGCCTTTTCTTATAAGATGGTGATGACCACAAGGAGGTACCATCAGGTTGTGATCCAATTGACAGGCTAGACTCCACCTCTTCAAGTTAACACAAGATTATGTATCAAGTTGACATAAGATTATGTATCTACCACACTTATATATAATATATATTGAATATGATATACATGCAATTTATCTGTTTAAGCTCATCTGTACATACAGAATACGATACCGAATACAGCTTATCTACTACAGAGACTATGCATAATATATGGCACATTATTTACATTTAACACTCTAAAGGATTTTTCAAAGAAGGGCATAATATATGACACATTACTAATATTAAAGATTTTTTAAAGAAGGACTCTTTTCAACAGTGCTTGAACCATTGTACAGTCCCACGAGCATTGCATGAACTTACCAGTCTCATGTGTTGTTTTCTTTTCTTCTTTGTTTTCTTGGCTATTAATGCTTGGGAGACATGCCATTGTTATTTTCACGTGTGTCTTTCTAATATCACACTGAGCATCCTTGTTGGCACTTTTGGGTAAGCACTGCACTGCCAACTGTGAGGTTCTCTAGGAAAACGATGAGCCTGTCTGCTCCTGTAGTTGTTTACAGCCTCAGACATCCTACATCCAGTCACTGAGAGTGTGAGTGGACTCAGTGGCTATAGGATTGGGTTTGGTGCAGACCATGCAGTACCAGAAAATCAAGTTTCCTATATAGGAACAATTTTGAAAATGACATAATTGGTCTGGATTTCATTCTCTTATACACAGTGTCACTTTATGTTGCAAGCAACTTTGTAACAATGAACAACAATAATGGCTAATCACCAGCTTTTCTTCATATTTATTAGGAATCAGAGTCTCCTGCTGGTGAAGTGTGTGTTTATGTCCTTTGTAAATTTTTTAATTGGATTTTTTGAGGTGTTGATGTTTTCTGTACAGTTCCTTGTCTGGTATATTATTGTAAATGTATTGTTTTATGCTACTTTTCATCTTTGGATCCTCTTTTATTATGATGCCCCAGCAATGTTGTTTGGCTTCTGCTATTTAAGTTTTTAGTTATGCTTGGTAGTATATCTATGCATGTATTAAAGCCTCTAGATATATTATTATTTTATCCAAAACAGTCTTTATAATTCTGGAGTTTATATTTATGTTGTTGCTTTACCTTTATGTTTTATATATATTTTAATATATTTTTATATTTATATATATTATATATATTTTATATATATTATATTTTATATATAGGTGACATATAGTTCCTCTTATTTTTTCTGCCATAGGCAGTTCGATTTTCTAGCATTACTTGTTAAAGTGGCTACATCTTCCTCATTTAATGAGTTTGAACCTTTGCCAAAGGTCAGTTGTCAAATGTCAAAGGATTTGCTTCTGACCTGTGTATTAATTTTTCTACTAAGACCAGCCTGATTTGTGTTTTACTTTGGTAACATTTTGCATAACTGGGCATTTCTTTCCTTCCTTATCATAAAGTAAGTGCTGAGTTTTCCAACTCATAATACAGTGATGTTGGAAACTGGATCAGGATTCCTTAAATCTGTAAGATGTTTGTGTTGTATTGAGAAGGATTATTCTTCCATTTCTGTGGATCTTTTTTGATTTTGCTGAGTCCCAATGAGCTTGATGTTAGTGGGTGTGTTCCTAAAGAATTATCTTGAAATTTTCCCTATTTAGGTCTTTTGCATCTATAGTGAGATTTATTCATAATGGGTTCATTTGGGAATTAACTATTTTTAATGATATTGCTTTCCTGATATTCTTGTTAGTATTGTCTTTGTTACTATATATTAGCATATTATTGAGTTTTATATATTATCTTTGTACCCTGTCCTTTCACTAAATCTTTCAATTAGTTCTAATACTTCTCTTGCTTAGTCTTTTTGTACTGTTCCATGTATAGAATCATATCATCTAAAAATAGTGATCATTTTATTTCTATTTTACCAGGGATGGTTATTTTTTATGTTCCTTTCCTTCCTTGCAGCTCTGCCTCAGACTTCTGGGTCAATATGAAATAATATTTGTGCTAAGCTTATAGGTTTTAGATTGCACTCTGTTAGAGGAAACTATTTGAGTTTCCCTTGTAGCATTTTTCGAATTAGCAGATGTTGTAGTATGTCTATATTTACAAAACACAGGATATCTCCTACGAGACTGTAAGCTCACACCTATTCGCCATTGAGTTGAGTCAAATGACACCTTACATTTTTAATATTATATTGAACTTGGGAGACTAGTGAAAATGTGGACTGATATCATTAAGTTTTGAGTTTTTAAGGGGGTAAACATTGGAGAAAACTTTTTTTTTTCAAATAAAGACTGTTGTCCCCAACTTTTGTTAAAATTAGAAATCTAAGAATCCTTTAAAATGGTGCAATCAGGTAAGAATAATTAAAAGATATACTGATAGTCCTCAGAGGTTTCTGAGATTCTTATAATTAAAATAGAATTCATAAAATTTTATTATTCCTCTTATATAGCCTATGATGTGTAGAGCATTTTTTACTAAAGCTTTCAATCTTCTCTATACCCCCCATTTATATCCAATTTTAATTTTATTTCTTTAAAATTGCATACTCCAATCATTTTGCATATATCTTCTTAGGCAGCGTATTTTTACGTCTTGTTTGAGAAGACAGTCTTTCTAATGACATTAGTATATTAGTATAGACACTGCATTGTAGGCATATTCTTTGTATTTCATTACTTATTGTCATAAGTCTCATATGCTTTACTAGACTAAACTCTGTACTACCTTGACCCCCTACATACTTGAAAATCAGCATTTGTTACCAGACAACCAGCATTACATCAAATAGTAAATTGAAGGAGAATCTTGAAGTATTGTAATCCAATGTAGTGGTGCCACTACATTTAGCAACCATAAAAAGCTATGAAGCCAACACAGTGTTAGATCTATAATGAGACATTTGTAGTTGGAGTGAAAACATACTCTGTAGGGTTTTATTGGTTGCAGTAAGGTAACAAGATAACATAGGCAGCTTTTTAGAACAGAAACATTTTACCTCATAGTTCTAGAAGTTAGTAGTTTGAATAGTGTCCCTCTGCGGCCATGTTATTTTTTCTGAAACTTCTAGTTGAAGATTCTTGTCTTTCATGGCTTTGGTGACCTCCCATCTGTGTCTCTGGCTGCTCTTCACTTTTATAAGCATGGAACCCAGGATTGAGACCCATTGATCCAGGATGATGCCATTTTAACTTAACTGGCAGCATTTTAAATGGCCCTGTTTCTAAACAAACTCATATTCATTGATAGAAGAGCTCAGGGTTTCAATATATCTCTTTGGGAAACACAATTCAATCAATTTCATTACTTTTTTAAAGTTGTAACTTATATTTTAAAAAATCTATCATTATTTTTAATCCATTTTGGAAAGATTTTTCATTGGGAACCATTAACATGGGCCATTAAATTGTTATATATAAGCATATAAATATATACTCACTGGAGTTAATTATAATGTGTGCTATTTAAATGTCATTCCCTGATTATGAAGCTAAATCTGGCAAAATAATGGACTGTTTTAATCAGATTGAAAGGACTCTGGTGGCACAGTGGATTATGAGTTGGGCTGCTATTGATAAGACCAGCAGTTCAAACCCACCAGGCTCTCTGAGAGAGAGATATGAGCCTCCGATTCTGGAAAAGATTCACAGTCTTGGAGACCTACAGAGTCGGCTTTCCTCTGTGCAGTACAGTTGCTCAGAGTTGAAGTGGATTTGATAGCCATGAGAAAGTTTCAGTTTCATAACTATTTTGGCTAATTCTCTCTTGAATAAAATGGCTTCTTGGTATGATTGAATTGATAAGATTGAAATAAAACCTAATTAAAGAGAATGTCAAATATTGATTTTATGACATTGTGCTTCTAATTTTTTTCTTCATTAGGTAATTAATAAACCAAGTTTACTGCTACATTTTAATTTTTTGATGCTGGATTTATTTTTTCAATCTCTTGGGACTTTTAAATGTATTTTAGACATTAATAGTAATGATTATTTAAATGGCATTAAGCTTTGAAAGATTTTCATCAGACAAAATCTGGTAAGGGTATAAAGCCCTTCCCAACAATGACAATTGACCACTTCCATTTAAAATTTTGTCAGTAATAGCAAATAATTAGCTTTGTATTTGTTTTTTTTGTTTGTTTGTTTTTTGGGGGGGAGGGACATCACTGCCCTCAGGTGGAGGGAGTAGGAGGCCCAGCCTTTGCTCTGTGGAGCTGGAATTGAACCTCCATCCCGGTGGGCTGCAGTCCCACGCACAGTCCTACGCCACTGGGGCTCAGCCTAGTTTTGTATTTCAAACTGTTTATTTAGCTAAAATTTCTCCACTTTTCACAACTAAGGGAATAATTGACTATTTAAGTGGTTCTGATTTATTGTTAGTAGTTACTTATACACTTTATTATATTAATAATAGTAATTAATAGGGGACATAAAGGGATCATATAACATAAACCTTTCCTGTGTAGAAAAAACATAATATTTTTAAAGGATTATTTTTACTTTTAAAAGTCAGAAATCCTGACTCATAGGTAGGCCATTTATTGCAAAGATTAATGTCAATGTACAGGAAAGCAATCATTCTTGACAACTTTGTTACAAAGTCTTGGTTTATCAGAAGGAAAACAAAACTCTAAGTTTGCCTCCTAACATTTTTAAACAGAACTAGCTTTGCAAAATCTTTTAATATTCCTTAAGGGATAAGTGATCTTTGTCTTCTTTTTATTGTCAACTTTGATAAAAACTAATAAACAACTGTCCTAATAAAACAGTTTTCTTAACAAGTGGTAAATAAACAAGTTTAAGTGGTTGGATTAGGGCAGGGGCAAGAGATAATTGTCTGATTTTATTTAACCACACTTACCTGAAGATGTACACATTTTTTTTCGCGATTGATAGCAAATAACAAGAATGATATAGTCTACATCAGCTATTTTGTTTGCAGATTTTATTTTGCTAACACAGTTTGCTTGATATTTATTTTCAGTGTACAAATAAGATAATTGCCAAAGATTTGAGTTGGATTCGGAGAGACACTACAGAATAACATTCAGCTTTCCAAGAGGGTTTTCAAAGCTATAAACCATTTTTTTAAATCATGTTATTGGGGAATCATGCAACTCTTATCATAATCTAAATATACATTTGTTGTTATCATAATTCTCAAAACATTTTTTCTCTGCTTAAGCCCCTGTATTAGCTCCTTACATTTCCCCCACTACCTCCCTGTTCCCCTCTCCCTCATGAACCCTTGATAACTTATAAATTATTATTATTTTCTCATATAGTACATTGTCCAATGTCTCCCTTCACCTATTTCCTATTATGTGTACCCCTGGAAGGAGGTTAGGTGGAGCTCCTTATAATCGGTCCCCCTTTATACCTCACCTCCCCTCCACCCTTCTGGTATTGCCACTCTCACCATTGGTCCTAAAGAGATTATATGTCCTTGATTCCCCGTGTTTCTGGTTCCTATTTATACCAGTGTATATTCTCTGATCTCTCTGGATTTGTAAGGTAGAATTGGGATCATGATGGTGGGGGAAAGAAGCATTGAAAAACAAAAGGAAAGTTGCATGTTTCATCATTGCGACACTATACCCTGACTGGCTCGTGTCCTCCCTGCAACCCTTCTGTAAGGTGATGTCCTGTTATCTACAGATGGACTTTGGTCCCAATCTGTACTTCTCCTCACTTATATTGATGTAATTTTTAATTCTTTGGTGCCTGATACCTGATCTCTTCAACACCTCGTGGTCACATAGGCTGGTGTGCTTTGTTGCTTTGTTCCATGTGGGCTTTGTTGCTTCTGATCTAGATGGCTGTTGTTTGCTTCAAGCCTTTAATTCCACAGATGCTATATCTTTTGACAGCCGGGCACCATCAGCTTTCTTCATCACTTTTGCTAAGCTATCAATCTTTAAGAAAGCAGAAATTTCTTTGTCCGAGTGGTGCATTCCAATTGCCAATGTTTTAGTCAGTAGTCAAGTGCTTTAACATAATACTAGTAGGACTTATGAGTCTACAAAAACAAATCAAAACAAAACAACAAAACAGGTAAATTCCCAAAGCAACATCCAAACCCAAAGCCACTATCACTGAGTGGATTCCAATTCATAACTGTCCTTTGTAGGGTTTGCAACATGGGCAGTCAGGGCCTCAGGATTCTGCTACAGAGCACAGAGCAGTTGACTGATTTGAATTACCAGTCTTGCTGCTAGAACTCCAATGATTATCCCTTAGATTTCCTTTACAACTAATACCAAACCCACTGCCGTCAGTTTGAATCTGGTGCATAGTTTTTCTATGTAGGGTTTCAGAGGCTATCTATGTTTGTTGGAGCAGAAATATCTTTCTCCGATGGAGCTGATGTTGGTTTTGAAATGCGGACCTTTGTTTAGCAGTCCAATGCTTAGCTAGCAAAGCCATCTGGGTTCCTTACATAAAAATAGGTAATATCAATAACTTGTTTTAGAGATGGTCCAGTTGAGGATCAGAATGATTAAATAACTTGCCCTCTATTTCATAATGAGTAATTGTACAAACCAGGATAAAACTTAGAGACCAATTTTGTCTATAGGCTTACCACATAATCTGGTATAATGTAAAGAGTAATTTCGGCTTTCTTTCTACATATTCAAAAAAATTGCTAACAACCTCTCCCTCTTTGTGGAAAATATTTCATTTTCTGGTGTTAGGAAGTGGTTGCGTTTTTTAAAATTTTCTCACTACTTATGATTCTTTATCTCTTTTACTCACTGTAATTGAGACAATTCTTCATAGATGCAGAAAAGAAGCAAAGAAATCAAGGTGCTCAGATACCAATCTGGAAACTTACACAGACTTTCATCCTCATTAAGCAAACATTGAGAAAAAAGTAAGTTGTGAGAAAATAAGCCATTGACTTGTGCATTTCTTTATTTATCATTTCTATAGATTTTTTAAGCTTAGACTTTGTAAGAGCATGATTGGAATTTTAATTCTCCATATCCTTTTTTAACAACTTCATTTATATCTGATCTACATGTCAATTAAGTTTACATTCCACTCTCTTTTTCATCAGATTTTATGCATCTTACCTTATATAGAGATCTTCAATTTTTCCCTCATTGTATATGTTTAAACACTACCTGACATAGTTGTGTGCTTCTCAGTATTTTCAACTAGATTTCAAAATGACTTCTATATATTGCCTGTAATGAATAAACAAATTATGCAAGATGACTGCCAATGTCATCTCAATGTTAAAAGCCAAGGTCAAATAACATATATTATGGAAAACTACTCTAGAACACTTCAATGTTTGTTAATAACACAGTGCTAGGGTTTGGTTTTCCGTTGCTTTAGTGTTTTGTCAAGAGATTCTAATTTCCATAAATCATTGAGAATATTTGCATTTTATTCTTAGAACAAAAGGAATTATTTTTCATTGAGTTGAAAATCAGTTTATAAAGAGAGTTTCATTTATTTCTTAACATGAGCATCCTTATGTGCATATTTGATTACAAAATCATCTTTCACATCCCTAAATACTTTTACAGGCCATCTCAAATAATAAATTTACTTTTTATTACTCAGGTATCTTTTTATAAAATCATCTTACTGGGGGAATCTTACTACTCTTATCACAATCCTTACATAGACATCCATTGTGTCAAGCACTTTGTACATTTGTTATCATATTTTTGAAAACATTTTCTTTCTGCCTGAGCCCTTAGTATCAGCTCCTTATTTTTCCTTCCCTCCTTCCCCCCACCCCCGCTTCATGAACCCTTGGTAATTTATAAATTATTATTTTTATTTCATGTCTTATACTGACAATTTCTCCTTTACCCACTTCTCTGTTGTCTATACCCACTGGGAAGGGGTCATATGCAGACCATTGTGATCAGCTCCTCTTTCTCCTCCCACCTTCTCTATCCCCTTGTGGTGTCACTATTCTCAATATGGACCCTGAGGGTTTTTATAGGTCCTGGATCCCCTGTGTTCCCAGTTCTTACCCATACCAGTGTATATGCTCTGGTCTAGCCAGATGTGAAAGACAGAATTGAGTCATGATAGTGAGGGAGGAATAAAGAACTAGAGAAAAGGTATAGGTTTCAACGGTGCTGTACTGCACACTGACTGACTTGTCTCTTCCTTGTGACACTTGTGTAAGTGGATGTCCAATTATCTACTGATGGGCTTTGGATCTTCACTCCTCACTCCACTTTATTTACAATGATATAATTTTTCCTGGGTTTTTGATGCCTAATACCTGATCACATTGATATCTCATGATCACACAGGTTGGTGTGCTTCTTCCATGTGGAATTTGTTGCTCCTCAGCTAGATAACTGCTCGTTTATCATCAAGATTTTAAGAACCCAGACACTGTAACTTTTGATAACAGAGCACCATTAGCTTTCTTCACTACATTTGATTATGTACCCATTTTGCTGCTAATGATTGTGTTGGGAATATGAGCATCACAGAATGCTAGGTTATTAGAAAAAAAGTGTTTTTGCATCCTCAGTTATATTTTTAGACATCAGTAGAATATTCTGAATGTGTGTGTGTGTGTGTGTGTAGATGTGAAGAGAGAGAGAGAGAGAGAGAGAGAGAGAGAGAGAAAATTATAAAGATCAAATTTTCCTCGATTAAAAAGTCAGTGATTTCTGTTTCAGTGGAATTTGTCTCCTGCTCTTCTTGCTAAAAGGTGCTCTTAAGTAAGCTTTGTCCCATAGCTACCCTGCACACAATAGAATGAAATGTCCTGTGCGATCCTCACTATTGTCCTATTGCTTGAGTCCAATTATGCAACCACTGTGCCAATTCACCTAATTGAGTGCCCTCCTCTTTTTTATTGCCCGACTCACTTTACCAAACAAGGTCCTTCTTCAGGAACTAGTCTCCCCTGACAATATGTCCATAGTTTCTAAGAAAAAGTCTTGCCATCCTTGTCTCTAAGAAGCACTCTGACCTTACTTCTTCCTCTACATATTTGTTTGCTCTTTCAGCTGTCCATAGCATTTTTAATAGTCTTTTCCAGCATCATAATTCAAATATATTGGCTCTTTGACTGTCTTCCTTATTCAATGCCCAGCATTCATGTACATATGAGGCAATCGAAAGTACCATGTTTTTTGTCAGTTGCAGCTTAGTCCTCAGAGTAACACCCTTGCTTTCTAATACTCTAACAAGGTCTTGTGCAGCACATGTACCTTATGCAATACATCTTTTGATTTCTTGACTGCTCTGAAGTATTTGTTGTGAATCCAAATAAGACAAAACCCTTGATAACTTCATTTTTTCTCTATTTGTCCTAATGTATCCTACTGGACTAATTGTAAGGATTTTGGTCTTTCTTACATTGAGTTGTAATCTACACTGAAGACTAAAACTTTTATCTTTATCAGCAAGAACTTCAATTACTCCTCACTTTCAGGAACCAAGGTTGTGTCATCTGCATACTGCTAGCAGTTAACAAGCATTACTCCAATCCTGATGTCACATATATTTCTGGTGATTTATTCAGCATATAGATTGAACAGTATCATAAGAGGACAACCCTGACTCACACCTTTCCTGACTTTAAATCATGCAGTATTCCCTGGTTCTTTTCACATAACAGCCACTTATTCTATGTGCAAGTTCCTCATTAGCACACTGAAGTGTTCTGAAATTCCCCTTCTTCTCAAGGGTATCCACTATTTACTATGGTGCACACAGTTGAATGCCTTTGCATGGTTAAAGACAAATAAGCATCCTTCTTGTAAGTCTGCTTTGAACCAAGATATATATATATATGACAACAGCAATGATATCCCTTACTCCATGGCTTATTCTAAATCTGGCCTCATGTGTCCATTTTAAGCCAAGATATATGATATCAGCAATGATATCACTTATTCCACGGCCTGAACTTCCAGCAGTTCTCTGTCAATATGCTCCTGCAACTGTTGTTAGATGATCATAAGTGAAAATTCACTTGGATGCAATATCAATGATATCATTGTATAGTTTGAATATTCTGGTATGTCACTTTTCTTTATAATGGACATAAATGTGGATCTGATCCAGGAGGTTAGCTAGGTTGCCATCTTCCAAATTTCCTAACACAGAGTGAGTGCTTCCAAGGCATAGAGAGCTTCTTCAGCTTCCTGAAACATTGCAATGTGTATTCCATCGGTTCCTGGATCATTGTTTCTGACTAAGGTATTCAGTGCAGTTTGAAAATCTTTCAGCACAATTGTTTTTTCTTTATTTGCTAACTCATGAAATGGTGGAATGTCAACTAGTTCTTTTTGTACAATGACTGGTATATGCTCTGTATAGTAATCATTCTGCTTTAAAGCTGATGATGCCCGGCTATTAAAAGATACAGCATTTGGGATCTTAAAGACTTGAAGATAAACAAGCTACCACCTAACTAGAAGCAAAAAAGTCCACATGAAAGAAGCACAGCAGTCTGTGTGATCATGAGGTGCTGAAAGGATCAGGTATCAGGCATCAAAGAACAAAAAAAATCATAATACTGTGTGCTTATCTTCCCAATAGGATCCCTGAAGACAAATGGGTGCCTAAGTAAAAGTGGCGAAGAAAGCTGATGGTGCCTGGCCATCAAAAGATATAGCATCTGGGGTCTTACAGGCTTGAGGATAAACAAGCGGTCATTTATTTCAGAAGCAACAAAGCTCACATGGAAGGAGAACATCAACCAGTGTGATCCTGAGGTGTCAATAGGATCAAGTGTCAGACATCAAAGAACTAAAAATTATGTCACTGTAAATAAAGGAGAGTGCAGATTGGGTATCCAAGACCCATCTTTGGGCAATTGAACAACCCCTTACAGAAGTGTCAGGGGGAGGAGACAAACCAGTCAGGGTGCAGTGTAACAACAATTAAATATACAACTTTCCTCTAGTTCCTAAATGTTTCCTTCTCTGCCACAATCATGATCCCAATCCTGCCTTACAAATCCGGCTAGATGATAGGATGTACACTGGTACAGAAAGGAACTGGAAATATAGGGAGTCCAGGACAGATGGTTCCTTGAGAACCAGTGGTGAGAGTGGTGATATCAGGCGGATTGAGGGAAGGTGTGGTAGAACGGGGGAACCGATTACAAGGATCTACATATAACCTTTTCCCTGGGGATTGAACAACAGAAAAGTTGGTGAAGGAACACATCAGACAGTGCAAGATTTGACAAAGTAATCATAATTTATAAATTATCAAGGTTCATCAGGGAAGGGACATGGGGATGGGGAAAATGAGGAGCTGATACCAAGGGCTCAAGTAGAAAGCAAATGTTTGGAGAATGATGTCAAGAAATGTACAATGTGCTTGATACAATAGATGTATGTATGGATTGTGATAAGAGTTGTATGATCTCCCCATTAAAAATTTCAAAAGTATTTAAAAATATGTGGAAGGGCATGATTTAAAATCATATTCATGTTTTAATAAAAGCAAAATTAATATTAATATTAATTTTTAAACAATGCCATCCTAGAATTTTGATTTAAAAATTTGGAAGAATATGGAATACTGAAAATAGTACAATGAGGCTGAGCCCCGGTGGCATAGTGGTTGTGGGCGGGACTGCTGGGATGGACGTTCAATTCCAGCAGCAGCTCCACAGGAGAAAAGGCTGATCCTCCTACTCCCACCACCAGAGGGCGGTAATGCCACAAAAAAACAATAAAAAAAAAGAAAATAGTACAATGAATATCAATATGTGTATTCTGAGCATCTATTTACAAATATGATTAACCTTGGCCAATATGTATCTTTGTGCAGATAAATGAATAATTTATAGATATTTGGACTAGATAAAAGTAGCTTGCACACTTCATGTAATATATTTTTATATATGAAAATAGTATTCTTAAAAAAACCACAATATATAAAAATATATTTTAACAACTATACTTCCTAATATAGTCTAATATTCAGTCTCCACTCAGATTATGTTAATTTTCCAAAATTTGCTTTTTCGGGGGTGGGCATCACTGCCCTCTGGTGGTCATGGGAGCTACCCAGTGCTGCTCCTAAGAGCCGCCGCTGACAAAATTTGCTTTTTATAGAGTTGTTCCCACCCCATCATTCAAAGATTTACACTTTTCATTTTGTTTTATCCTCTCATTAGAAACAGAACCAAAGAATCCAAGAGTAACAATAGTAAAATATTGATTCCAACTCCTTGTCTTCTTAGTGTAAAGTAAGCAGCGGAATCTCTTTTAGCTTTTTCATACTTTTTGCTCTATTTAAAGACATATCCTATCCTATGACATGCCTCCCTTTGTATTTCTACAGTTGCTTCTCACTGTTATGCCTTAGCCTTTTAAAGGCGTCTTGGTGATATTGTGAGTTAAGCACTGTGGCTTAACCACAGGTTGGCTCTAAAATCCACCAAATCTTGTTTATTTTTCTGGGTAAAAGTGGAACTTTCTGATCCTGTAAAGATTTGCAGACTCAAACTACATAAAGTGAGTCTATTTTGTCTTACAGGCTTATTGTGAATCAGAGTCAAATTGGTGTCAATGGCTCAGCTACTCTTTCCCACAGATTTCTTATAAACTGGAAGTTAAGTTTAGAGGGTTGATTAGATTTAGTTAAAAGAGTTTTGCAACAATAACTCATAAGTGATATAATTCATTTCACATCAAAGGATGTATCACCAAGTTTTGAAATTTTATGAGCTGATGAAAGCTTAAATGTGTATGACTATTTTAATTTTATTTCTCCTACCTTGAAAAATAATGAGATACTTTTGATAAAATTAAGGACTGTTTCTATTTTTGTGTGTGTGTGTGTGTGAAAACATACAGCTTTTCATTTTTAACTAAGATTTGTTTTCTTTTAGATTTTTAAGGACACTGTATATATTAGTGGCGTGCATCTCTGTAAAATCATTTTCAAAAAGTCAGATGTGAAAATAAAAAAACTTGAAAAACTTAAAACGCAATAAAACCAATAATTTTATGTGCATTTTGTAATTGATCTATTATTTCATCATACAGAGTTGTTGGTTAATTTTGTTATTTAAGTTTTCATTTGTAAATTGGATCTGTTCCTTATTATAGTTAGTGTTTAGTGTTAGTATGTAACTTTTGATATTTTTATATTGGTATCTTGCTATTATACTGAAATATGTATATTTTAATTAATTTTTCCTGTTATGTAATCACATCTATGAATAAGGGATTCTTTTTCCCTTCATTTCCATTATGCAAATTTCCAATAGTTTTCTCTTATCAGATTGAATATGAATAATAATAAAAAACATATAGCAAAAAAATGGACAGTGCAGATCTCATTGGTCTTTACAATGACCTAATTTTAGTTATAGTACTCATTTAGGGCCTAGAATACAGGTTTTAAAAATAACAATAACCACTTAAATTTTTTGGAATATATATATTTAATATTTTTTCAGCAATACATGACTTCCTTCAAGTGTCATAATTTCCTAGTATTGAGAGATTTATAAATCATAAAATGAATGTCACTTAAGTGTATAAATATACTTTTCTATTAAATAAGCTATTCAGAATTCTTATAATTATATTAATAAAGTCGATTATTATATATAATTTTTCTTCTTCATGCTATCACTGTTTGATATTCTATATTCTGTCTCAAATACTATTTCCTACTTTTTAAATTTTAAATTCTATGACTCATTGCACTGGCTACACAGAACTCAAACACAATATTTTTGATTGAAGTATTTATTAAGAAAGCTATCAAATTCCAGTTTAAGGAATTTTAAGGATAGAATCTTTAGGACATGTCACAAAGTTCTTTCAGAGCAGCTCATAATATCCCAAGGGTGTGCCACTCCACTACATGCCTCAACTTGAAGGCATCCAGTTCAATTAACTAACCGAGGCACTGTTCAGTCTCGCTGTGCTCAGCTTCTCTCCCATGGGTCAAGTTACTTAAACTCCCCAGGGAACTACGCAAACACTTCACACCCTACTCCATGAGTAAACCTCCTGTCTTCCTTGATTTCTGGGCTGGGAAGTCCAACATTCTATTTACTTCTCTGGATGTTGGTTCTGTGGCTGCTCTTCTGATGACACAGCTGACTTTGGATCCCAGAGGTCTACTGTGTAGGGATCGCTGACGCACTCCACGGCTGATGCTTGCTGATAGTGCTCCCCACTCCTGTTTTCAGAGGGTTCACGTTCTACCCAGAAGGATGCCTATCTAATTAACCACAACTACTCACAGGTGAATCCTGTCTTTCCCCAACTTCTTACCTGGGCCCATGTAGGAAGGGCCAGTTAGGGGAAGTAAGAGACTAGACAAGTCACTTTAAATAATTTACTACCTGTATGTTTTATGGTAGCTCGCTGGGATGACTAACAGCCTGCTTTAGACTTTGTAATATAAAACAGCAGACATGTTTCTTATTTCTTAGTTCCAAAGTCTCTGAAAGGTCTAAGAAAAAAATCTGTTCTTATCTTTTCCAGTCTCCGGTGGCTGTTGAGCCTTGCATATTGTTGATGTCATTCTCTCTCTGCTGATTTTACTCTGTGTAATGGCACTTGTGTTAACATTTATGGGTTCATACTCATACTCTATCTAGTCATAAAAAGAATGGGGGTTCAAATCCACCCAGTATGGCTGTTGAAATGCTGCTGACCTGCATCCACAGAAACAATCCTTTGAAAATTCTGGGGTGTACGGTTCTGCTCTGAGCTATGTTGGGGTGTCATGGGTCAGAATCTAGTTGATGACAATGGATTGGTTTGGGTATTCTGTCCACTGCGAGGCATAATTTGAAGCTTTACTGCGATTTGGATGGTCTGACTAGCATTAGGGTTAGATGATTTTGAAGGCATGATAGTATTTGCTGGTGCAAAGATATGGGACAGTGTTTTCTTGAGTTTGGGTTAAGTTTTGATTTTCGGTAAATGTCTTCCAAGAAGACATTTTAAAGTTTTATTTTCAAAGAAAAATATGATGATTAGCTTCATTGGTTTTCTCTTCCTTAACTTGATCTTTGGCTATTTGTTTTTCTTTACATTTTAGTTATTGTTGTAATTTATCTGAAATTTAAATAAAGCAATTTTGCGCTCTCTTCTCAAGCTTTACTTTGAAACTTTTCTGTGTGCTCTTCATCATTTCTTCCATATGCCTCAGTTACTATACGATTAAGAACAAGTTCCAGAGTCATTTTTGACACTGGCTTTGACATTTCCTGGCTTTACTCTTTTTTTATAATGACCATTACTTCCTGGGTGGTGTTTTGGAGTCCATCCTACAGCTCATCAGATGATCCGCCATCTGTGCTCAAAGCAGCAAATCTATTCTTGAGGGGTTTTCCAAATTCAAGGGGAAATACTCAAGGTGATATTGTGGGGCTCATGGATTTGCTTTAATTTTCTTCAGCTTCAACATGAATTTCCTTTGAGTAATTGATGGTCACTCCACAATCAGCCCCTGGCCTGGTTTTAGCTGCTAGTAATGAGCTCCTCCAGGGTCTCTTTCCAAATGTAGTCAATTTGATATCTGGGTATTCCATTTGGCGACATCCACATGTATATTCCTCTTTGCCAGCATAGGAAACCATAGGCTTTTCTGATCAAAATTTCTACAAGCTGTCCATTTCAGCTCACTAACACCTAGGACATTGATCTGTATGCATGATTTCATGATTTCCAGTTTTTCTAGTTTCATACTTTCCACTTTTCAAGTTCTAATTACTAGTAGATTTTTGTACCTGTTTCTTCTCATGTTGAGTTATGCCACATCAGAAACGAAGACAGTGAAAGCTTTACTATGACCGATTTTCTCCATTTGTGTCATCATGGTGGAATCTACTTTGATAAGGCAGCTCTTCTTCATCCTATTTTGATTGCCTTCAGACCTTAGAGCAGCAGTTCTCAACCTGTGAGGGTTGAATGACCCTTTCACAGGGGTTGCCTGATTTTCAACAATAGCAAAATTACAGTGATGAAGTAGCAATGAAAACAATTGAATGGTTGGGGGCTCACCACAACATGAGGACTATATTAAAGGTCTTGCTAGTTGGAAGACTGAGATCCACTGCCTTAGAGGCTCATTCTCGAGCACTACCTCTGACAACGCTCTGCTTTTAATCCTTAGGTCCTCAGTATCTGCTGATGTTTTGATGCTATCCATCAGATTTTCAGTGGCTAATTCTGAGAAGTGGTCAGCCTATTCCTTCTTTGTAGTCTTCTTATTCTGGAAACTCAGCTAAAATATTTACACCTTAAGTAATCCTGCTATTATTTGAAAAACCAGTGACATAGCTTCCATCCTCACAGCAACACACAAACCAACATAGTACTACAAACTGACAGATAAGTAGTATTGTTATCCATTCCTCCTCAAATGGAGCTTTTGGCTATTTCCATCATTTTGCTATCATAGAAGTTGCTTATAATAAATATGGACATGCACATGTATGTTCATGTTTTGTTTTATATGTTGTTAGGGCATATACTAGGTATATGTCAAGATTGAAGTATCACATTGCATTACTTGTCTCATTTAATGAAGCTCCATGTGCTGGTATAATTCAGATTTTTTTCTTAAATAACACCACACAGAATATTTTGAAAGCCTTTTATTTTAATCTGTTATGTTAAATTTCAATGATACCTGGTAGTTCTCTCTCCCCCTACCCATTTAGGTTTTCTTTTGTTGCTTTTTTCTGGCTTTCCCATAGCAAGAACTCTTATATGAGAAGGATTAAATGACTTGATTACTTTGGTTTCTCTGTTTTGTCACCATTGTCACATGTAATAGAGTGTTACAGAGAATGTCAATTGTTTCACAAATGATGCTTCTACCTATGTTTTACAAATTTGATAAGTTTGAATCTTTAGAGGATTTTGTTTCATCCTTTCTCCCTCTTTTTTACCATTATCATTCAAACTTGAGAGTGCTTTCTAAAGTATCACTCCATAGATTATCTTCATTAGTCTGAACACCAGGTTTCTTTTCAGTGTTCAATCTCTGCTAGGAGTGGAGCACAAGTGAAATAATTCAGCTAGTCTTATAAGCTTATTTCCAGCTAATTTTGAAGCTTTTGGTTCTTTTGTCTCCTAGCTATACTGTGACTTTGCTATATGGCCTATGTAAGTATATGTTTTTGCTGCTGTCTAGGACTTTTTAGAGAATAAGTGGAGAGATTCAAGTTGTATGTCCAACAATAACCTCATTGCTTTATTATATTCTCTTAATCCCAACACTTGTAGAGAAGTCACATGCCTATATTATGCATGTGCACACACATACATATATGCAAAATGACCCTACCCTGTTCGAAACAATGTATGAACTATATAGGTTGTTGTTATGTACCATCACATTAGTTCCAATTCATAGCAATCATATCTGTAGAAAAATGAAACCTGTCCTTTCCTGTGCCATCCTCACAAGATTTGCTATGTTTGCAGCTATTTTAGCATCCCCTGCATATGGGTTTCCTCCTGTTTTGCACATACTCACATGTGCTACACAGGATATCCCCTATCCAGGGACTGATCGACTCTGACATGTTCAAATTACTTGAAACTAAGTCTCCTTAGAAGTCTTCTGGCCACGCTTCCTCCAAGACAGCCTGCTTCATTCTTTTGACAGCTGAGGGTATGTTCAATATGCCTTACCAACACCATGGCTAAAAGGATCAAAAATACCCTGCCTTAGGACAAGTGCCCCCTAGTGGTCAAAGTGATACTTTTGAGTCCTTTAAAAAGGTCTTTTATAGCAGAATTACCCAATTCAATCTGACACTTGATTTCAAAACTTCTGCTTCCATGGAAATTGATATCTCTGTTCATAATCACTTATTTTAAAGTTAGCAATGCCAAAATTTACTCTATTTTCTATATCTACATTGCTATTAAATGAACCAGACGTAATTCTCAATAGTAATAGCTAAGATCTGCCGAGATATTCTGCCAAGATTTTCTAAAGCAATCAATATAGAATTATATGAAAATTACTTCAAGGATAAAAGAAAACAAATTAAAATTGAAAACAAAACCCATAACCTACTAGACTTCACTTATCTGATCTTTAAATGGTGTTTAAATGTATAAAGCTTAAAATATATTCAGAATATTATATATATATGGTTAATGTAAAAAGTATTACTACTGTAGTTCAAGTTCATACATGTGTGATTTTATTCCAAACACAATAACTTTAAAGCCATCTCTGGACCTGTGCAGGGATACTGACAGAGAAGTTCTGTCAGTAATACATTTGTCTAAGACATGTTAGGGTAACTTAAAAAAAGTGATTTCTGAAGGATGTGCTTTTTTAAATATCAAAAATATATGATGAAATACAGGATGAAAAAGAGTGAAATATTAAAAAGATACTATTTTATGTTTTAACTATATCTCCAGTTACAATTTGAATATCATACTGTTCAGTTTACAATATCAATAGTTTGTATAAACTCATATCCAATTAAAATACATTGTTACAACATACATATATATGTTTTCATGAAAAGCTTGCATGTTATAGCATATGTCACATCTGGCTTTTTTAACTAACTGAATTCAGTTGCTGGCATGTATTTATGTCACACATTCCTACCTTCCTGTTCTGACCAAGTACCTGCTTCAACCAATCTTTCACCTATAATAATATGCCAACTTTCATAATGGTATATGTTAACAACATAATGATATATCTTAATCAAATAAATATACTTTATGTTATAAGGTTCACTTAAATGTTAGTATTGTCTAATAATTTAACATATTTCCAAAAATCATTATTAAAAGGGTTTTATTTAATGACTACTGAAATACATTGGCAAAGGCTTAAATAAGGAGAAACATATACTGTGCTTGTGGTGAGTAAAATAAAATAACTATGCAGTTCCACCAATATCTGAAAATAGAACTTTCCTATGTAATTATTAGTATACAGAAATGGCATAAAAGTGAGGAAACAATTATCATTCATTTGTGTGGAAAAGTCATTAGAATTCCCAGATTTGAAAATTAACTTATTAAGTCATGCCAGATGACAAAATAAATGTATGTCTGTGTGTGTGTGTATCAACAGCATTGACTCTATATCATATAGCAAAAGCAGGAATTATATATGATAAGTCCTCCAAACCCCACTGCCAGTGAATGGATTCTGATCCAGAGCTACTCTTTATGACAATGTAAAACTGCTCGCTCTCTGGGGTTTATGAGGTTATATCTATGGGACCAGAATACCTTACCTTTCTCCCTCAGAGACATTGGTGGGTGTAAGCCACTGATGCAGTTAAGAGTCCAATGCTTACCCTACTGCGTCACTAGTGGTATGATTAACACACACTCAATATGTGAAAGTCTGGGTTGACCAGAGAACAGATACAGAAACACTTATATGTGTTTAAGAGAGAGATTTATATCCCCCCCAAATTGCATATTAGGAAAACATCCCAGCCCAGTCCAGTCTACAAATCTGATATTAACCCATAAATTCAATATTAGTCCATAGCTTCCTCTTCAGACTCAAGTAGCCACTCACAACGATGCCAAATGCAGGAACATCACTGGCTGGTGGTTGAAAAGTGTTGTGGATCCAATGGTGGTAGGTTTATCTTCACACCTCTGGCAGTCATCAGCATGACTACGTGGCATGTTAACAGGAATGTGAAGCACAGTGTGCCCAGCCTCCAGGGAGGAAAAGCGGAAGTTCCCAGAATCCTCAGGACATGGCAATGCCCACCAGGAATCTTCATCAGACATTTTATTGTTTGATAGGCTAGACTCCACCCTTTTACTCTTTCTATGAAGTTGACACGAGATAATATAATCACCATACACTATATAGTAGAAATAAGGGTATTTATAAAGAGTACAAATATATGTATATTGGCGTTCCAAAGAAAAGAATATGGCGATGCCATTATAGCTGCCACCAGTGAGCCCTACCTCTGTTATTGGTGGCTGCAAAAGAAGTGCTGAAAGCTAGTGTGACTTTTTGACTTTTATTTGTCTAAGTAAGCTTAAGAGAAATGATGTTAAGTGGGGGATACCTGTATGTCAAATTTCTACATATTTTAAACTATAAGTTCATTGAAATTTTAATAAAATTAAAGCAAGCATCATGGATATTTTGTGAAGTATATTCTAACATAATTTTGGAAATATAAATAATGAAGAACAATTTTGCCAAAATAGTTGGGGAAGATGGTATTTTCCTTGCGTTAAGATTTATCAAGCCAGGGTAAGTAATGCAATGTAACATGATAAACCAAAAGCACAAAGGGCAACAAATGATTTGCCATTGTTTTAGGGTTGAAAAGAGACACCAATCTCAAATATTATTGAAGGAGAACCTGTATTAAGTCTTAAAGGAACAAAGATAATGCAAAGATATGGAGATATTTAGTTGAGGGCTTTCATCAACATAAATCAAAATGGTTTCTGAGAATTTACAGTCAGGTCCCTAATTAAATAAAAATGGGGCAAAGACACAGGTCCTAAATTCGAGTGGTGGCAGAGCAGTACATCACAATTCAGGGGGGACGACAGAAGCAGGAACAGGCAGTGCATGGGTTGCAAAACTTATGGAGGAAGAGTTTACAAGATTGGTCCTCTGCATTCTCACCAAGGCAGTAAGGGCATGCCCGAGAAAACATGACTTGTGACTATGTGCCCTTATCACCTGTCCAGAGAAAGGTGCTCTCCTATACAGAAACACCCAAGGAAGATCCTTAGATCCTAAGATCTAAGAGAGAGAGGAGGGAATCTCCTTTGCAAATATGCTCACCCTGCCTGTGACCAAGAGTGTCCATATCCTTTGTTAATGACCAACAGGAATTTAATAAAGGTATAACTACTCAGGGACTCTGCATATAGATTTGGGGCTGTCACTGTCATCCAGAGCCTTTCCAATCCAGGGTGTTTAGATTTAAGCTCTGAAACACTATCAAGTTGATTCCAATTAATAGTCACCTTATTAAAACAAAATTAAAAGCACTGCAATTGGCCTAATCCACTCGTAACAAGCCAGTCTTGCAATGTCTATGACGGGAGCAGACAATATCAACTTTCCCCCACAAACGCCTGGTGACTGAGTCACATAGGGGCCTGCAGTCTGCAGCTCAGTGACTAATCTGGAGTGCCCTGATGGCTCCTGCGTGACCTTGGAAGACAGAGTAAAATTGGATCTCCACGAGCGGAACCCCTTCTCAAACAGACTGCCACGTCTTTCTCTCACAGAGGTACTAGTGAATTTGAATCACCAGGCTTCCCACTGATAGCAGCCAAGTGCTTAACTACTGAGCCACCAATGCCTGTGTACTCTGATGAACACAGCAGAAAAGATCATTGGGCTTGATATTAGAAATCACAAGCGCCCAAACATGCGAAGGCAATAGATGACAAAGAGGGTGTACTGATCGATGATATAAAATGAAATTGATATGAATAAATGCTTTAGGAATGATCATATAAAGACCAAAGTAAGGTCTTTACCACACACTAGATACAAAGATAAGTCTTACTTTAATTAAATATCCAAAAATAATAACAAAACTTTATGATAATGTAAAAATTACAAAACATAAAGGGAGACTAAACTATTTTAATGTAATTTAATTTTTTTAAGTTCAAAAGATTCCGTGCACTATAAAAAATGCATCATATAAAGCTTACATCTAATGTATAAAGGAAATGTGTAAAATAATCAACTCTTACCTCTTTACCCCAATCACCATTTCCAATAGTCTCCAAATATTTCTGACTCAAAAGACAAAAACCTCGCTGCTCTCCGTTACTGCTGGCTCACAGAGACTGAGACTGGGAGTGCTTATGGAGGAGAGATCCTGGTCATTCTTCTTGAGCTGCTGTTCACTTTGAACTCCAGCCAGGCCGATTGAAGGCCAACACATAACCATTCCCCCACCAGGACTTCATGCACGTATGTACCCATATTTGGTCTTCTGTAGTTTATTTCATACAGCTTCTCCAGGGATCCCGTAAATGTCTGAAAGCTCACTGCCACTGAGGTGACTTGAACTTGCAGTAACCCTCTAGACAGAGTAGAGCTGCACCTTTTGTGTTTCAGAGACTGTCAGTCTTTACAAGGGCAAAAAAGTAATCAAAGCCTTCAACATCTGTACCCCGCTCATTGGCTGATGGTTTCAAACTGTGCTCAATGAGCAGTCCACTTTGCCCCAGGGCTCCTCATTTTAGGATGCTGCAATTACTTTTATATAATCCCCCAATTCCAAATCTCTTCAAATGGCCACAAAGCCCTATTTATTGGCATACTCCTCCTTCAATACAACTGTCACTATTATAGACTACTAATCACTTATGCTGCCCAGCAACGCTAATCTCCTTATTTCTTATGCACAATGAGCTTCTATTTGGCTGAAGCCTTTGAATTTGCTTTTGTCTATAATACTATTAAGTTACCACATGGACTCTCATTTTCTCCCAATTCTTGCATAAATATCAGTGGACTATGAAAGAATTCCTCACCTATCTTTTTGTACATTTACTCAAAATCCTTGTTTTATTTATATTTACAGCATGCTTGTTTTATTTATATTTATAGCATGTATCATAGTATGGCATACATGCATGAATGTACTGATTGATTCATAGCAATGTTATTATCTAGAATCCAGAACCTATTGGGGGGAACAGTAAAATACTTACTAAATATAACCAGTATGTTAAAGTAATAGTTACCTCTCAAATGAAGAAGAGGGAAATGAGACCTAGTAGATTTGTATATTCTAAAATATGTAACATGTATTTCTGAAAAGCATAATAAAGATAAATCATTAGCCAAATATTTTAACTACTTTTATAAAGCAAGGAAAGATATGTCTTAAGAATACTGGCATTATACATGCACACTTTGCATAAGTCACAATTTTGATATCTCAAAAAATCTGTTAAGCATTTTTAGATTTTTAAAATTAATTTACAATCCAAAGATAATCACTCTTTAGCTAAGCTTATTACTTCTAATAAATCTTTGTTGTTGGTATTAATATCTACATATTGTGTCCCAAAGTCCACAGATGCAATTTGTAGGAATCACGAGCAGTATTAGTGAAATACTCTGAAAAGTGGAAGAAAAAGAAGCAGATCTGACTAGAAAATTCTAAATAAGCAGGAGGCATTGATGTGATTTCTATTTTATTGTGACTGAAATTTCGAACAGCAAAAGACTCAACAAACTTATAAAACAAAATAAAGAGAACACTGAAGTCCTCATAATTTCACACAAGGAGATGGTGGATAGTCTGAGCACCAAGTAATCAAAGTGTTTTATTCTTGACAGTTTTATTTATTTAAGGTTGTTCTGTATTTGTAAATATAACCTTTTATTGAATTTCCTTTTGGGGGGATAATTTTATTGGGGGGCTCTTATAGCTCTTATAAAATTCAATCGTATCAAGCCTATTTGTAATATGTTCCCATGATCATTTCCAAAGCATTTTTTACTTGAGCCCTTGGTAAAAGTTCCTCTTTTTTCCCCACCCTCCTCACCCTCCCATCCTCATGTACATTTGACCAATTATATATTGTTATTGTATATTGCACACTGTTCCTTGTCCCCCTTCACTCACATATCTGTTACTCGCCCCCTTTGTGGTGAAGGAAGGGCTATTTATCCATGTTTGTAATGGGTTTCCCCTTCCTTACCCTTTTCCCTCCCTACTCTCATGATATCACTACAACCATTACCCTTCCGTAAGAGTTTATCTTTCCTGAATTCCATGTGTTTTGGATTCACACATAAACATTATTTAAATTCCCCCAATTCTTAGAAAAATCATTTGTTAGGGCTTAAACTCGGTTACTTATTTCTTTAAAGGGGGATGGTAGGTTGTTTTCTATTTTAATGAACCTTCTTTTTAAAGTATATGGATAAAATGATTTTTAACCCAGGATTCCCAATCTACACTAACAAATTTGAATTCCCCTGAGCATATTTCATATTCAAAGCTAAATTCACACACATATACATATATATGTGTATTTAATTGACTCACTTTTTTTTATGGGCATCACTGCCCTGGTGGGAGTAGGAGGTCCAGCCTTACTCCTGGAGAGCTGCTGCTGGATTTGAACTGTTAACTGGGCTGCAGTCCCGCACACAACCACTACGCCACCAGGGCTCAGCGACTCACTTTTTTTTTTGTCTCACTTATTTTAACAGAAATTTACCCTGGTAGCATAGTTGATTACCTTTTGATGTGAATGACAAGTTCTGCAGCTGGAGCCCGTCAGTCACTCTGCAAGAGAAAGATGAGGCTGTCTATTCCTGTAAATATTTAAGTGTTTGGAACCAAGTCTGTTTTCAAGTTTGTTCTGTCCCTATAAAATTGCAATGAGTAGGAATTTTCCCTACGGTAGTAGTATAATTACAATAAGGAATCCAGGTGGAACTGTGATTTAGGCATTGGACAGCTAACAATAAAGTGGCAGTTTAAATTCACTGACTACTTCCACTAGTAAGTGTGTAAGTGTGTGTGTCCTGCCTCTAGCAAGCAATTTATCTCTTAGCACGTCCAAATGAGATCATCCAGCTGCAATCTGATTGACAGGCTAACCTCAGCCCCTTCATCGTTAGACTTTGGTCCCATAAAGATTGAGAGTCTCAGAAAAGCTGTGTAAAGCTGCTAGAAGTTGGAATCATCTTGTTGGTAACAGGTTTTGGGGTGGGGCTTGTGGCCTGTGTTAGTAAGGGTAGACTAAAGAAACAAACTCATAGACACTCATATGTGAATAAGACATCCCTTTAAATAAAAAAAGAAATTGAATGGTGAGAAAACATCCAGTCTAGTCCAGATAAAGTCCATAAGTCTGATATTAGCCTATACATACAATGCCAATTTATAAAGTCCTCTTCGGACACACACAGCACTTGCAATGATGCTGAGTGCAGAAGATCACAGGCCAGTGAGTGGAAAGTCTTGTGCATCCATTGGCATTAGCGGCATCTCAGTGCTACAGAGATCTCCACGTGGCTCCTTTAGCATCAGGGCTCTAGAGTAGCTCCAGGCGTCTTGTCAGCAAGCAGGGAGCAAGTGTGTTTCCTATCTCCAGCAAGCTATTTATCTCTTAGCACCTCCAAATGAGGTCATCAAGCTGCAATCTGATTGTTAGACTGTGTTAGACAGGGTTCTCTAGAGGAATAAAACCAGGACACTAGTAATTCTCTTTATATATTTATAGAGATAGAAGGATATGTAAGATAAGAAATAGACAGTTAATTAGAATATAAAGCAGTACAAATGGCTCGGTTAAACTCACTTGCGTGGACAGTTAGTAGATTGGCAGTCCTTGGAGTCTTGAGCACTCCCCTGTAGAGCAATTCAGGCTATCCGGCCACAAGCAGCAAACAGCAAATCAACAGTCTGCCAGATGACAGAGTCCAACGGTCCCCAGCTCAAGAGATGTATGTCCCAGGAGCGTGGTGAAGCAGGGCTTGAAGGAACCTCAGCTCACAGCAACACAGTCCACGATCGGGTGTCTCATTGGTAGTGTTGCTTAGAGGTCGAGGCACCGGCGAACAAGGCAGCCGGCTGGTCAGAAGATCTAAGAACAAGAGGGCAAAGGCAGAGCTCAACAAGTCATTTCTATCTCCGCCCTTCAGTTGATCGCGTGTGTTCATTGGCCATGTCGTCATAACAGACCTACCTATGTCTCTGGCCATGTTAGCACAACAAGCTTATCTGTCACACAGGCTAAACTCCACACCATCACTTTTCAATCTTAAATTGATAACAGATTTGTAGCTGCCACAGTACTTATTATATATGAAGAGGTCCTGGTGACACTGTGATCTAAAGTCTGTGACCACTAAACTGAAAATGAGTGATGTAAATCTCTAACACCCCTTTGGAGAAAGATGTGGCAACTTGTGTCCTGTAAAGATCCTAATTCTACCTTACAAATCCAGCTAGAACAGGGCATGGAGACTGGTATGGATAGAAGCTGGAAACATGGGGAATTCAGGACAGATGATTCCTTCAGGACCAGTGGTGAGAGTGGTGATACCAGGAGGCTGGAGGGAAAGTGGAGTAGAAAGGGGAAACCACTTGCAGGGAACTACATATAATCTCTTCCCTGGGGTATGGTCAACAGGGAAGTGGGTGAAGAGACACATCAGACAGTGTTCAGCTTGACAAAATAATGATAATTTGTAAATTATTAAGGGTTCATGAAGGAGGAGGGGTAGGGGGGCGCTAAGGAGGAGGATGTTTTGAGAATGAGAATGATGATGGCAACAAATGTGCAAAGGTGGTCTGCATACAATTTCTGTATGTTGTATGATAATTGTATGAGCCCCCAATAAAATTATTTTTAAAATCGCAGTCTTGGAAACCCAATAATTAGCTTTACTCTAACATCCATGGTCACTATGATTTGAAATTCACTCAACAGCAACAAGATTTTATACATAGAGTAGGTAGTAATGAAATCCTCATGTGATATACTGAATCAAATTTAAAGGATTTGCATGCAGTCATCATCCACGTGGCTTACTTTTTCAACATTTCATGACTATTCCACTTGACATTTTTAAAATAAATGTACCAGAGTAGTAAGTCCACTAAATATCTTAATGCTCTTTATGTTTCTCATATTATCTTCTATTTTCTTTAATTATTTTGTAACTCATTGAGAGCATTTTCTATCCTAACGTGTTTAAAGTACCTAGCACTTAGTATTTTTATTTGTTTGTTTTGTGAGCAAAAGTTTCTGTGGGTGTGGAGAGACCAGAAGTTGAATAAACTGGTCTCATCATTATAATGGTATAACCACTGGGAAATGTGATCTGTTGATTTTGTTAAAAGTTAGAAATAGTAATTCTATTTGATCTAGCAATCCCACTACTAGGTATATATCCAAGAGAAATAAGATTGTATGACACATTGATATCTGTATATCAATGTTGATGGAAATATCATTCACAAATACAAAAAGATGGAAACAATCAATGCACCCATCAACAGATAAATGGATAAATAAATAATAGGGAATAGATAATTTTATATCTAAAGACAAGCAAAGAATCTAAACACCTCATAATTGATACACATTCTACTGCGTGGATTAAGTCCATTATAAAAAGGACAAAGCCACATGACTGCACCTATATAAAAAGTCAAGGGAAGTTTTACACAGAGTAAGAAGCATTGCAATATTACCAAGAATCAAAAGGAAGGGAGAAGGAAAATTTCAAAGTAGAGAAAATACATGAATGTGTATAGGTTTGGGAGAATATTTCTACATCCATATTTATATTTTTTACAAGTAGATACACATAAATCATAAAGAAAACAGGATTAAAACAATAAAAATGTCTTACCCAAAAACGATACTTTGAAGCAATGAGTCCATGGGTTTAGAATCTCAGGACCACAGTTTGAGGGGTCAATTAAGTAAAGTGGCACAAAGATAATCAACGTCTTACATCCTGTTGTGGTGAGCTGTGACAGGTGTCATAAAAACTGACATGCAACTTTTCTTCTCCCTCTGTGAGATATAATCTATTAATATAACCCTTTTGATCATAATCCCTTTTGAAATGTAAATTCTAGCACCGATAGGTTTGGTTATAATCCTATTTTGAAGAGAATTCTCTGGCATGGGATTAAGGGGGTTTGTATTCTGGATCTCCACCTTATTAGAAAGAGTGGAGTCAGTCACTATCCTTTGTTTTGGGGGGTGAGGGGTATGTTCTGCTGGAAGATAAAAATGATATCTCCATCAAAGCTAGTGCTTTGTATAGAAGAGCCATCTCAGAAACCCAAAGAGGATACCCAGGGACACCAGGAAAGAAACCCACCAACAGAGCATTGAAAATCCATCTCTCAGGTGGTGCGAGCAGCAGAGGTTGAGGCAACTAAGACTGTTAAACATGGAACTACTTGGAGACCATGAGACTAGTAGGCAGAGTACAGAGCAGGCTTCCAAGTCCTTAGAAGCAGAAGTCAGAGGACCACATGGCTATAGATGTAAGAACCAGAGAGATACAGATGTGGTTCCTGCTGAGGAGAGGTACTGTTATGGGCCAATCACTGTATCCTTACAATTACTCATTCCAACTTGTGGTGACCTGATCAATTCCCTGATAAATCCCCATATTTATGAGTTTTGTCTATGGATTCTGTATGATCCTTGCAATTAACTATTGAACTCGCCAGAAAAGTAGTGGGAGGTATCGTTGGTGTCAGAATAAGCTAAAGAAAGGTGGAGGATGAAGACATGTCTGACCTCTGTCAAAGAGGAGTCAGCTTGGGGGTTGTTTGGAGATGGATTCTGCTGATGTAGCTTGCATGTCATTTTTCCTTGGGTTTCTGTCTGGAGAAAATTATGAGCGAAGAGAATTCAACTTGTAGGGAAACAATTAGTCTAAAAGCGGAATGGATCACATGAACCACAACCTATAGTACCTTGGCGATCGAGCTCTAGATGGAGCTTATCTATCACTGTCGGCCAGGACCGACTTTAGAGAGACTGGACCAGAGTGAAAGAAAACATGTAGGCACACCTCAAAAATCATAGCAACTCTCAGAGCTGCTTGTCTGACAGACACTGGTAGAGCCTGAAACTGGCCCACGGAGTTCCTTCAAATCTGGAACTGACACTCCCCTGAGGATTCCTTGGAGTGAAACAGCAGACAGGCCTACACACAGTGACATGCTTGGGGCAATGTTCTTCTCAGAACAATTCACCAAATGAACAATGAAGTCAAAGGGTGACATTTTTCTTAAAAGGAAGTTCAGAAGGCAAGAAAGGGCAGGAACAGACAGATGGACATGGAAAACTAGGGGAGAAAGTGGTAACTTGTAACGGTACAAAATAGAATGTGTAAATTTTCAATAAGATTCATTGATTTTGCAGAAAAATAGATATCTTAATCTAGCAAGAAGGGCACTGATTTCATGTGCATGGTAGGCTGACAACCCCCAGTGCTATGTGATTGGGAGAGCAGTCATTTGCTTCTTCAAAGTTGACGCAGTTTAACCTACGTCCCACATCAAACAGGCCAGGACGAGCTTGAGCCTGCTTTGCTCAGTGGGGTTTCCACACAGAGCCCTTTTGCTCGGTTCTTCAGAGTTGCTGTGAGGTGGCATTGACTTGGTAGCAGTGAATTTTTGGTTTGCTTAAAATCCATATAGTTTTCCACGACGAAATTTTAAAAAACTTTATTGGCATATAATACGCATTGCCTACAATTAAACAATTCTGCCACATTTGGAAGAGTCATACAATAATCACCCCAATCAGTTTTAAAGTTTTTTCTTCAGTTTTAGCCCCTGCTTCCAACACTCTCACTCATCCTGCGAGTAGAAAGCGCTGTCTTGGTCCTACGAGCGGTCTCCAGCCCTGAGCTTGCAGTGCGCAGCGCAAAGCCTCTTTGCTACACCATCCAGACTCCGCCATGACACTAATAGAACCCTGTTCACGTTAGACCCCAAAGTCTAATGATCCTGACAAGGATCAAGACCTTGAAATGGTGCCTCATGGTGTATGTGAGGTCACCATGAATTGGAGCAAACGCAAAAGGAAGTACAAGCAAAATATATTGGCCTACCTGTCAGTGAGCTGAGTTACTATTCAGTTATTTTCTTCAGTCATGTAGATACCATTAAAATATGATTTATATTAACTCATGGTAGAAAAGGGAGATTTTGATTGGGTACGAAAGACCAGGCAGGTTGCCTCCCCTTCGAGCCACTCGCATGGCCTGAATGGACAGGTGCGACAGACCGCTCCCACCTTTCCCAATCTCTTTAGCGACCATGTCGCAAAGTCAATACATTCGAGTTCAATAATACATGACACCTGTTGCTTTTAGAGTTCTCCTTTGAGAAATCCACTCTATATTTTGTGTGTGTGGCTATTTTACATGTTGTCACATTCAACAACTTTCGATTAGTCTCCTGCAATGCACAAATACCCAGGGACAAGGATCATTTTTGCTGTCAGCCCTTTCTCTTCAGATGCTTCCCTTTCTCAGTGATTGATCATCATAAGACATAAAGCTACATATTTTACCATATTTTTTGTTTAACATAAAGATGCCTTTCATATTAGTATACATAGGTATGTTAGACATTTGAAGAGAAAATTAAGTATACATTTGTGAGTTAATTAAAATTTTTTCCCTCTGCTTCTTATATGAATAAGATTATATTTACTCACAGCATCAGTGAAAATCAGACACTATTCCACTTGCTCCCTTAGTGAGCGGCTGCCCTTTTTGTCATGGAGAGAGCCTCCCTTGTAAACATCCCACAGGAAAAAGTGCTAACACTTTTTGCCCTAAAAAGCAACAACAGCCAATAACAGCCTAAACCCTCAAGTGAAGCTGTCCTACAGAATTTCCAAGTTGTGAATTCTTTGGGAAATAGATTGCCAGTTCACAACAGAGCTCTGCTACCAGGCTGCACCGCCACGTCTCCTCTTTCCTGAAACGAAGGGACTGCACAGTACAGGCACTTATTTGGATGGGTTTACAACTTTCTCCCTCCGCTTCCTTCAGTCCAAGCTAAACAAATCTAAACCAGCTTGATCTAAACACAAAAACAACAATGACAACCACCACACAAGTTGCAGTGCAGTGATTCCAATTCATGGAATCCCTATGTCTGTTAGATGAGAACTGTGTTCAAAAAAAATTTGCAGGCTTATTTTGGGAAGCTGAACACCAGGAGTCCCTGGTAAGCTCCAACCAGCAACTTTGTGTTTAGTAGTTGAGGATGCTTCTCTCTCTCTCTCTCTCTCTCTCTCTCTCTCTCTCTCTCTCACACACACACACACACACACACACGAATTTCAAAAAGTCTAGAGGATGATGGAAGAAAAAAAGAAAGTAGAATATGTACATGAATTTTTCGTAATATATCAGAGTAAGTAAAATGTATTGTTACTGATGTTGGAATGCATATAACCAAGGATGTGTTAACAGCAAGAGTGTTTAAACATCCCAATGATTTAACTGTAGGTAAGTTCTCTAAGTCATATGCTTACCTCAGTTCATTAGGATGCGAACAACAGTTAAAGGGCTCATCAAAATAATGGCTTCTGAGGACATGCTGGGCCAGATAGATTTGAGGAAGAGAGGTTCAGAAGAGTATGGGGTATCTTTGGGATTCCCAAGGAGTAATATTGATATGTTTTTAGGAAGACATTTTTAAAAAATGTAAAAAAAAATGCTTTGGTGAGAAACACACCGGGAAAAGTGTTCAAATCATGTTTTTCCATGACAAAACATGGTGCTCACTTTGAAGCTAGCCCTTTCTACTCTGAGACTTTTGCTTGAAAATCTTGCCTCTTCTACCCTTCAGTGCCGGTCTTTAGCTTTCAGAATTATTTTGTTGCCAACCTCAAAACCACTTAAAGGGGCCCTGCTAGAGTTTCTGGAAGATGCCCAAACTACCATTGGATTTGGTGTCAGTGGAAGCTCTGCGGGGAAGGGATAGCAAAATGCAACCCCACCCTTCCCAAAGGAGCAAACTGGCACAAAGGATCTGTCATGAAAAATTGCCTCTGATTTTGACATTTTTATTTAATAAAGTTTTCAATGCATTTGTTACAATGTTTTGTTTCTGTTTTGCTTTGTTTTAACATACACTTGCACAGTAAAATGGACTCTGGGTACCATCATTTCTTTTAGCCTTCTTATATTGTATATTTCATGTATAGTATTGGTTTAGGAATAAACAGAATGCTCAATGGAATAAAGTTTGAAAAATGGAAAGGATGAAGGAGTACAGACATCTTTTGATTCTTCTGACACCATAAAATTATGTTGCTTTTCTATCCATAACCTTTTAAAAAGATCTTTTATGAGCCTATTACATTAATCATTAATAAGAGAGAATTCATATTATATATTTTAATTGTCATTTTAGTCATTTTATTGGGAGCTCTTACAGCTATCATAGCATCCCATAGTTCAGTTGTATTAAAAAGAGTTGTACAATTGCTACTACAATTACTTTCAAAGCATTTTATCTATTCTTCAACTCCTTGATATCAGATCCCTTTTATCTGCTCCCTTCCCCACCCCCCAGGGACTGGTTTGTTCTAATAATGTGGCATTGTATGATACCTTCCTGACAAAATTGCTGAAGACAAAATGGATGCACAAACTAATGTGCTAAAGAAAGTTGGTGGTGCCTGGTATTAAAATCCATAGCATCTGGTGTCTTAAAGGCTTGTAGTTAAACAATAGCCCATCTAATAGGCAACCTAAAAAGCTCACATAACTTTTTAAACCTTTAAAGTATAGATGTTTTCTGTCAAATATATGTAATAGTATTAAAGCTATATATTTGAATTTTGTTTGCAAAGCAGTTATATATCAAGAACTTATATTCAACTTAAAAGGTAGTATTTGAAAAGTCACAGAGTGAAGTAAATATAAAATATCGGTAAAGGTATGCATTATCAAGTGGTATAGCATGGCTATCAGTTATTTGCACTTTTATGTTAAGCATCTTATATAAAATATTTTCCCTACCTCAATTTCTGAGGAGCTAATCCAGACATCATACCATTCCATAGTTCAATCATATCAAACAGTGATATACAATAGCTGTCATATCAGTTCCAGAACATTTTCTTCCTTCTTGAACTCCTTGATATTAGCTCCCCCTTACTCCCACCTTTCCTGCCATACCCCCAGGGACCCTTATTCTATTTGTTGCCTCTACAGATTAACTTATCCTGGGTTTCCTATACTGAAAGAAATAAGAAAATGTGTAACAGACAGTGAATAAGGTTACCAGCAATAAGGACATACAACAGAGACAACCCTTATAATGAAAAATAGAAACAGAAAATATTAAAAAACAGATCAAGAACAAAGTGTACCAGAAGGGAGATCAAGCAACAAGATTTTACCCATTCATTTCAGCATCATCATTTGAATCTAGCATAGCCATCTCTCTAATACTCTGATTATTGCCATCCCTCCTAATATTTACTCATCGTCTTTTAGGGATCAGTTACATCTGCAAGTCTGCAATTGGATATAAGTGACATAGTTACCTTATAAGTTCTATGATGGCATTTTGTAACTTCATCCAGATTTGCAACACATTATGTTCAGTAAGATGCTTCTTGAGAATTCAAACATAAATATCTTATTTCCCCCTTGTTGGTTTGTGTAGATGGTGTTGGGTAAAAATTGTGGGCTATGTAAAACATGTTTTCTTCTTTAAGTGTTTTCACATGTTGATCTATAAAAATTAGAGTATATTGTTGGGTTGCTAGACACATATTGCATGCCAAATTCTATTATCTTCTTCTCTCCCATGTTCCTCCTTTTCACACTATGTCCTACCCCAAGGTAACATTGAGTTGCTTTATTTTCCTCTCCATTTCCATGCATGCTGATTTCAGTAGTCCCCCTGATTAGAAAAAACATAACTAAAGCAACTAGGAGATTCTTTCACTTTCTTGAGAGAAAGGATGTTATTTTAATCTTAAATTATAGGAATCATTTTGCAGGTTGGGGGGAGATTGTAGCTGATGGACAAAGTGAACATATAACAAGAGGAATCTACCTTGTATAGGTTGTCATTTTCTGGCTAATATATTGCAATCATGGCTTTATGGGTCAGCTAATGCTTTGTAACATTTTAGATGTGTAATAGTATATTTTAATGATTTATCTCGTACAGGAAAATACGGTGTCCCTCATACTTTTTAAAATAAGCATTGCACAGAATTATCTTTTGTAAAAGTTCTGCTTGCCATCCTTTATAATGTCCTTGATTAATTCTAGTCACAAGATTCTTTTTTTTTCTGAATGAATGCCTTCTTTTGAGACAGTATTCCCTAGATATATTAATTTCCATTTTTGACATAGACCATTTTTCTTGCAACAATTTTAACCTTGACCAACTTTTTATATTGCTTTGCACTGTCTATTATTTTTGAAGTCTTTAGTTTTTACCCACTGCTTCATGTTCTCTATTAAACATTATTCATAACAAATCATAAAGCTCACTGCCATTGAGTCAATTCTGACTTGCCCTGAACCTCAATAAACTGCTCCTTAGAATATATGAAACTCAAAATCTTTGTGGGAGGTCATTGCTGTCTTTCTTCTGCAAAGCAGCTAATGGGCTCTAGTGGCTGACCTTTTGGTAAGCAACCCAGCGATTAACGCACTGCACCACCCAGGCACCTGAAACATGGATAACTAGTTCCTTTTCAAAGTTTTATGATTCTGACACAACATATGTGCTACATAAAAATCTTTGTAAGTATTTTCTCTAAGTCTAAGTCACTTTTTAAGAAAAGCTTTCAAAATCATAACACCTTTCCAAATTTCCCTGGCTGAAATGTGTGATTGTTTATCAGTTTTGACTATGATAAGTATGTGACTATAAACAAATGTATGTACTGTGTTATATTAGAGATTAATATTAGTAATGACATTCATCTAAATATATTGCCAATGTTAATAGCTATTCCTGTTCTATTAATTTTTCTTTTTAAGTTTAAGTAACTTAGATGCATCGTCGTTATGCAGCAGACTGTAGCTTGAAACTCACAGCCTCTTCGTGCGAGGCCGTTGCCTTTTCTAGGTCTAATCAGTCTCACAAACTCGCCAGGGCAGCCCCACCCTGTCCAGGGTGGGAGTCCGCAAAGACACACTACGATGAGTTGGTTTTAGTTTGATTTTCAGTCAAACAGTTCTGATTCAATCATAACTTCTTTTATTTGTATGGCACATTTCTGTCTCCATTCTAATCATAGTAACTCAATGGAAGAATAAAAAGATTTTAAAGCCAGATCTTCTGCATGCCAATTGCTGTGTGTCATCTTGTAAGCTCTTTTTTTTTTTTTTTTAATTAAACAGACATCTTTATTTTCTTTTATTTTTCTTGGGGAGGGGGCAATCACTGCCCTCTGCTGGTCATGGGAGCTACCCAGCACTGGTCCTGAGAGCCCCCGCTGGATTTGAACTGCCAAGCCCTTGGGCTGCAGTCCCGCACTCAGCCACTTACACCACCGGAGCTCAGCCCATTGTAAGCTCTTCTGAGTTTCCGTTTTCAAGCTTTCTGAAGGCCAGTAAAACTTCATTCTCAATACTTCAAGAAGTAAATGATACAATGCTTTAATTGACAAAGATGTATGTAAGTTCTTTTAAGGCAGACATGTAAAACTTGTTTAAAATTTACATTAAAAATTTTCAACAATGTGACTCTAATTGATGTCTTTTTTTTACTTAAATAAGAGGATTCATTAGAAAGTGCACTATCCTTCAGTTCCGTAACTTTCCCCACCAACAGAAGTAAACTTCATAATTGTTTCTGTTTTGAGTTTTACTTCAAAATCAAATATTTAAATGAAAGAAAAAAGGAAGGAAATCCTTGATTAATCAACTATAAGAAACATCTTTTTGGCATTCACACATAATTAAATATTTATTTGACTTATTTTTATTTCTCTGCACTCTCTTCCTAAATTAAATCAGAGTATCACTATTTAAGTCTATTGTACAACTTATTTTGTAACCTACAATATTAGGCTCAAAATTATATCTGAGAGCAGATTTGTGTTGCTTACATAATTTGAAGGCCCTCTGGTGTGCTAAATGGCAATATCAATAGCAGGTGGGAGGCATGTTCTCATACTAACAGCCCAGAACATATTTTGTCAGCTTTCTTGCTTTGACACATTCATATTTGTGTTATACAGGATTCTCTAAAGAGACAAAAATAATAATTTATATATATAAAGATAACTATCTAACATAAGAAATAGACAAACTATAAAGCAATGCACAAATGGCTCAGTGCAACTCACTTCTGTGAGACAGTTAATACACTGGCAGTCCTTCAAGTCTAGAGGACCGCCAGGCAGTCCTCTGTAGAGCAATTAAGGCTATCTGGCTACAGGCAGAAAACAGCAAGGCAGGTCACCAACAGTCAGCCAGATGACAGAGTCTGACAGTCCTCAGCTTGAGATGTATATTCCAGTAGTGTGGCAAAGCCGGCCTTGAAGGAACCTCAAATCAGAGTGAGACAGCCCACAGATTATGTGTTCCACGGCTAGTGTAGCTTGCAAATGGTTGCACAGAACAAGCAAGGCACCGACTGCACACTGGTCCGAAGATTCAAGATCCAGAGAGAGAAAGGCAAAGCTCGCCTAGTCATTTATTTCTCCATCCTTCAATTAATCTCACATATATTCATTGGCCATCTTGACTCACCAAATCCACCTATCACAATATTCTGATATACATTGCAGCTTCTGGTCTCCATTTTAAATTATATGCGGAATCTCCATTTATCTTGTTTTTATTTCAGTGACTGTCTTGATTTTATTCTGCACAGAAGCAAATATCTTATTTACATACTGTAGACACTTGCCTCTCCAACTTCTACTCTTCATAGTCAGTGCTACTGCCATTTCCCATATTGCGTATTGTTAACAGGCTACATGCTGCACAGAAAATCAAAGTAACACATTAAAGACAGTCAAAGCACATTTATATCATTATGACTTACAATTGTCTTCATTTGAATTAAAGATAGCTAAGAAAGTGGTTCAAGTTCTTAAAATGAATATCTGGGTATTTTTATGCTGTTAATTTATTTTGTTGATGGTGGAAAGTCATCACTAAAGTAAAAGTCATCTTAATACCTTAAAAATAAAATGCATTTACTATGTTGCTAATTCTAAAATGAAAAATCTTGAAAGATATTGTTTTATTTTAGTTTTAAAATTTTTAGTCTTTTGAGTCTTGCCGTGCAGTGAGTAATTTAATGGGACTCTTCTAGCTGTTACCTTTGTTCACTCAACTTCCTCTCGATGGGGTTGGGGAAGAGAAGAAGGGAGAAGCCATCGATAAGCTCACATCATCTATGATTGCTACAGAGCTCACTGTAATTGGCAGCCTGCTGGGAATATGATAAGCTGGCTCAAAAACTCATACTATCAATTCAAAAGAGTTGTAAGTTCCCTGCACACAGAACCTCTTTGAGACAGGAGGCAACTGTGACACCAGAGGAGAGGCAGAGGAGTAGCAAGAGCGGGACTAGGAGCAGAGCCTGGTGTAAAGCGCTGGATGTGCCAGCCCCAGGAACATGTAAAGGTGAGCAGGAGAAGGGCTTGTGGAATGCTCTGCTACCTCTCCATCATTTGGATATTTATAATATTATTTATATACCATACTCCACAAAAATGTATTTAACTCACTGTCTTGTGATGGTTGAACTGCTTCTCTTTGGGGGAGGTATGTAATGTTAGTATTTATGAAATAGTAATTTTGAGAGAGTCTATAGGCAAAATATTGAATAAAGCAGGGAGCAGAAAGAGAGGTTGAAAAGTTAAACAGAATCACTCACAAAAAAGTATGCTTTAGTCTACCATTTCAGAAGGTAGTACATAAATATGAACTAATGGTTCCAAAGGAAGAAGTTCAGCATGCCTTAAATGCAGTAGCCAAAGATATGGCTCCAAGAATTGATGGAATACCCATTGAAATGTTTCAGAAATCTGCAGAAGCATGGAAGGCGCACACTAATCTATGCCAAGAAATGTGGAAGACAGATATTTGGCAACTGATGAGAAAAGATCCATATGTGCTTATTCCAAAGAAAATTGACCCAACATAGGGCTCAAACTACAGAACAGTATCATTAATATAAAACATATGTATAATTTTGCTAAGATCATCCATCAATGGCTGGGGCAGTACATCAACAGACAAGGAACTTCCAGAAAGCCAGGCCAGATTCAGAAGAGTACATAGAATAAGGGATAGTATTGATGATGTCAAATGAATCTTGGCTCAAAACGCAGATTACCAGAAAGATGTTTTATTTGTTTCATTAACTATACAAAGATATTTGACTGTGTGGATCACAATAAACTGTGGATGACCTTGAAAAGAATGGGAATTCTAGGAAACTACCTTTTGCTCATTCAGAACTTGTACCTGGATGTAGAGGCCATTGTGCAAACAGAACAAGAAAATGCTGCATAGTTTAAAATCAGGAAAAAGCAGTGATGCCCCCCCCAAAAAAATAAAATAAAATAATAAAATCAGGAAAGATGTGTGCCAGTGTTGCATCCTTTTACCATACTTGTTCCATCTCTATGCTGAGCAAATTATCAGACTAGTTGGATTATATGAAGAAGAATGAGGCATCAGATTTGGAGGAAGGCTTATTAACAACCTACGGTGTGCAGATGACTCAACCTTGTGTAGTCAAAATGAGGAGGACTTGAAACATTTGCTGAAGAAAACCAAGGATTGTAGCCTTCATTACCGATTGCAACCCAATGTAAGGTATGCCAAAATTGCTACAACTGGACCAGTAGTTAACATAATGATAAATGGAGAAGTTGAAGTTGAGCAGGATTTTATCTTACTTGTATCCATAATCATTGCTCACAGAAACAGCAATCAAAAGATCAAAGATGTGTTGTATTAGGTAAATCTGCCGCACAAGACATCTTTAGAATATTGAGCAGGAGGGATATTATTCTGAGGACTAAGTTGGACATGACTCAAGCCATGATAGTCTCCACTGCACCATATGCATGTGAATGTTGAACATTGAATAAGTAACACAGTAGAAGAATTGATATAGTTGCATTGTCGCTGGTGAAGAGAATTGAAAATACGATGGGCTGCTAAATAAATAAACATCTGTAATGAAAGAAGTTAGGCCAGAGTACTCCTTCAAGGTAAAGATGGCAAGACTTTGTCTTGCATACTTTGAGAATTTGTCAGGAGAGCCCATGCCCTAGAGAAGAGCATCCATCATGTTTGGTAAAGTGGAAGATCAGTGAAAAAGAGGAAAGAACTAAATGGTTCGAGGTTTATGAAGATGGTACAGGACCTTACATTGTTTCATTCTGTTGGGCAAACGTCAGACCTGACTCAATGCCACCTAATAGCAGCAACAACATAGGCCCGGGAGCCCTAAATCCCTGCCCTTGAACACTTAATAGGGAGAACTCGATTTGCTCACTTAGGGCAGAATGTCCTGCTACTTGAGGACTTTTTGAAAGTCCTAAATTAATTTTGTAGCATTACAGAAGCAGGACAGAAAGCAACACTTGGCTGATAGCCCTTCCTGTGGACATGTTGAAAAAGAGATATATTGTCCAACAGTTTGTATCCTGAGCTGTTGGAATATGTTCCCTGGCATCATATATGCAATAGTCATGAGTGTTATCTGTAAGACCATTGATTGAAGGGGATGAAATGTAGAGAGGACAGGGAGAGGACAGTTGCTGACAGAACGGGGAAGGTGGTGGCATGTCTGAGCTCAGCCTCATTAGCACTGACCGTGGTCTCCTGATGCTGATAATTTTTCCCCTCCTTGTTTGTGAAGTTAGAGAACATCAAAAACCACCCCTGCATCCTTTTCTTCGTACATATTGGAATCAGCTCAAAGGTATTGTGTTTGGTTTAGTTGGATGGGCAAGTATTAAAGAAATGGCTATGGGTAAGTTTATCCTGTCGTCTTTGATATTTGATATAGTTTGGAATTGTGGCATGTTGGACCTCTTTAGAAACATAAAAGATGCTAAATAGCTGTTTAGGATCATGGATTTTCTCTTGAGAGCGTAAGGTTCCTTCCAGACCTACTTTGCCAAGCTGCTGGTGTATATAGCAATTGAACTTGGGACTGTCAGATCCTGTTATCTAGCTGACTATTGGTGACCTGTCCTGCTTTTTGCTGCCTGTGGTCAAACTGCTTACATTGATCTACAGAAGACTCCATTGTCTGCTCCCTTGAACTTGGATCCATCATCCCTCTTGAGTTGAAAAATTTCCATTATATCAACTATTCCACAGAAGTGAGTGGAACTGAGCCTTCTGTTCTGCTGTATGGGCTAATTAGCCATTATATTCCTTTGTGCTATATCTATCTATCTATCATCTATCTATGTATCTTTCCATGTATCTATCTGTCATCTATCTATATCTATCACCTATCTATAATGTAAGTGTCCTGCTTTTGTCCTGCTTGACAACCCTTTCTAATACAATTGGTACTGGGTATGGGCTTTGAGGCAAGTGGGCTTACAAGCTCTCTATTTTCATACTTCCCAAAATCATTTCTATAAATCTTTATATCCACAATAATAAGGAGAAGAAATCAGTATAAACAAAATAGAATAATATACTAAATTCTAAAGTTCAATCCTTATTTAGTTTATCTTAATCTTTATTTAAAATATTCTATTTATATAACAATATAGGATTAGGTCTCACAGAGAATTAAACCAGATCCAGCTTTCTGTCAGACCTTTTGAACTTCTCTCAGCCAGTTTCCTTTAGCAACATGGGTTCAGAGAAATTCAAATGGTGATTTCTGCTCCTGAGCTCAAAATATACACTAATCACATTCATTTTTACCAGTACACCCAGGAATAACCCCAAACCACAACCAAACAAAATAATCAAAACTTTAACTTCCCATATTCTTTCCAGAAAATAATGAAGTAAGCTTCATGGACATACTTGACTTCTGGTTAGACAAAGGAGAAACACCACCATGAGGGAGAAATCAAATAAACATCCAATCTCCATCTTTATGATTTGTTTCTCTAGTACCCCACTCTTGGTACCATAATGTATTAGTCCAGGTAGACTAGAGAAACAAATCCATAGAAATTCATGTGTGTATAAGAAAGAGTTTTATATAAAGAGTAATTGGACATTAAGAAAGCATCCCAACTCAGCCCAGTCAAAGCCCATAAGTTCAACATTAGCCCCTTGTTCGATACCAATCTGTAAAGTCCTATTCAGACTCACAAAAGACTTGCAATAACCCTGAATGCAGGAAGATCACCAGCCATTGGGTAGAAAGTCTTTGGATCCAGCAGCATTTTATGTATCTCAATGCTGTCTGAGCTCTCTATGTGGGGTCTCCAGCTTCCAGCGGTCTGGTGGCATCAGGGGAGGTCCATGTGGCTTCTCCAGCTCAGGGCACTTGTGTAGTTACATGTGTCTTATCAGGTGCAATGTCTTACAGGAAATGAACCAAAGGTGAGATTTTTCTCATCTCCACGAAGGTAATTCCATAGTTTTCCCAAAATTTTTATATAAGCCTCAATGGCTGTGTTCTGATTAACAGTCATAGCCTGTTACACTCTTAATCCTTACACTCTTAATCCTCAAATTGTTATATGATCGTACAACTACCACAATATGGGAGGGAGAATGTTAAAAAATATAATGACCCCCAAATAAGCAACTTTTAAAAAATCAATAATAATCACATGCCCCCTTTAAAAGGTCAGAAGTAGTCATTTATACACCACTTTCTTTTTCTGATAACATTTCACAGAAGAATAGTGATATTATTCTTGTTGTTGTTTATATTATATATTTAATAGTCATTGATTTAAGGGTGTCACTACAGTTTGAGTTTTTATTCATTGATGTTTAAAAATCATCATTAATGTGGTTCAGCAGTTTACCATATATACTTGTGTATAAGCTGAATTTTTCAGCACATTTTTAATGCAGTTTTTATGGTAAAATTGGGTGCCTCAGCTGATATTCAGGGCAGTTTATAGTTGAGTATATATATGGTATGTATTCACTTATAATGGATTTGTTGTCAAAATAGGTCTTAATTAAGGTAGTTATAGTGGAAGATTTGTTTATATCATGAACATATATGTATTTTAGGATTCTTTACTCATGGTGTCTATATAAAGCAAAATACACATATAAGTAGAAATATCTATAGCTACTAGAATCCCATCCATGTATGCACAGCATATTCCAAACAAAACGTGTGTAATCATTTCTCTGTGATCAGTGCATGGCTGTAGACACATTCGTGACATGACATATTTGTCTTAGTCTGATAAGGATGCCTCAACAAGTTCAACCCAAAAGCTTCCGAAGGACTCTTGGAGCCAGTTATATGTAAGAGGAAGATGTCAGCTTAGTTGGAAATGGCCGGCTCCTGGCTTTTAAATTTTTTGTTCTATAAGAGAATCATTATAGATTTTCCCAGAGTTCACAGGACAATCACAGAATCTCTGAAACACTTTTAGGAAAATGGAACATTGCAGCCATGAGAAAAAGGTCAGGACATTTGCACTGAGAATTTTTGTTTCCATGACTGTGCACCCGCTCATTCTCCTACTGTATGAGAGCTCCATTGAAAATCCTGTGATCCCAGCTACCCTGCAGACTTCACCTTGTCTTCTACCATTTTTGTTTATTTGTTTTCCTAATCTCAAAGACCATCAAATATAAGGATGCAATTGGAGTATCTTGAGGATGCAAGACATTGCTGTTTTGATGGAGCTTAGCTTAAAGAGCTCACACTTTACCAGGGATTGGTTAGAGGAAGGAAAATGGTGGAAGTTGTGTCAAAAAACAATAGTTTCACAGTTTGATATTTTGGTCAATAAAGTTGTCGATGTTTGCATTAAGTTGAAATTGACTTGAAGGCAGTGGGTGAGTGCTGAAAGCATGTGTAGTAACATTTTTTCATTTACTCTTGCATGAGGCAGCAGGGTTTATTTTGAGGACAGGAAACTAATACTGTGAAACTCTTGGAGTCCTACTTAGCAAGTATATATTTGTTGTGATTATTTTTTCTTTCCTGATGCTTTGAATGTCTTTGAAAATATAAAGATGTTGTATTCTGAGTTATAATTGTGAAACTACCAGGAGTGTGATAGCTTGCTTTAAAGTGTTTTGTTATTTTTTAAATGCTGAAACAGAAATTGCTTTCAAACACAAGAGAATCAATTGTTCAGCTGTAAGTGGTTATTGAAAGAAAGGACTCCTAAAGCAACGAAGTATTCCAGTGAGGAAGTAATGGAATTATGGTGAGGACAGTACACAGAGAAAGACACAGATAAGAAGACATTATCGATCATTCTTAGGGTTTAGTCTGTGCATCATGCTGATTTGAATTTGTCTCAGACTAGTTTGAATGTTGCTCAGACCCTTGAATTGTTTCCTGATCATGTTACTATGCTTCCTTTAATCTCATAGACGTCATGTCTAAAAGGAGTAATTGAATGCTCAATAAATGTTAGGTAATTTACATTTTCTGCTGAAAAGTATACAGTAAAATATTTCTTACAAAATTATGTACTGGATAGGTTATAGTTACTGCTCAATCCACAAAATGATTTCTCTTAATCTACTACAATTTGTGTCCTTAAGCAGAGTAGGAGAGACACTCTGGGATTATTTTGTTTAAAACCTTCCAAGATGGTTCAGTAGAAACTCAGAGATCTGATAATTAACTCTGACAGTAGTGATATCCCAGGAGATAATTTGGCTTCTGTATCTCCTATAGAAATCAGTGAAACCTCCAAGCAATTGCTTTCTTCCTTCCCTTGTTTGGAAAATCATTGTAAAAGTAAGATGCCAACCCGAATGTCAGATTGCTTAATTCCTTGTGATTGAGGAAAATAGAACAATCTCTGGATACACATGTTTTCTACTGTGTTCAAGTGGCTCTTATCCTCCAAAGTAGTATGATATTTAAATTGGCACCCCAAAAGGGTAATTACATACATTTTCTTTTGAAGTAAAGGAGAACAAACATCTTGTTTTCAATATAACTAAAATCAGCCTGAGAACATAGAATATCAGGAAGATGTTTACTTGTATTTTATTGATTATGCAAAGGCATCTGACTAAGGAAAAAATGGCAAACTATGGATGGACTTGGGAAAAATGGGAATTCTAGAATACTTTATAGTATTCATGGGAAACTGTACATGGGTCAGTAAGCAGTTATATAAACAGAAAAAGGGAGAGCTGTACGGTTTACAATCAGTAACAAGTGCATCAGGTTTGTAGTTTCTCACCATAATTATTAAATTTGTATGTGGAGGAAATAATGAGAAGCTAGACACTCTGAAGAACAATGTTGGACCACGATTGGAGGATGGTTTAGTAACAACCTGCAATGTGCAGATGATACTGCCTTTCTTTCCGAAAAGGAAGAGAACTTGCTGCTCTAGATCAAGAACTGCAGCCGTCAATATGGATTGCAACACAGTGTTAAAAAGATGGAAAGATTCAAAGTGAAACTCCAGTGTTGTGGAAATATGTAAATTGAGGTTTGAAGTGAGACACGTTGCTAAGGTTTCACCTTTTGCTCAAGATTTTTAAATTCTGATTTTGATCTTTGCTCTTAGGAAGGTCCCATCTGGGCATGAAATCCTAGACCGGGTGAAATTCATGCAGGGAGTGTGGAGAATTGACTCAACAACCCAAAGGCGCTTCTCTTCTGTGTTCTCATCTCAACCTAGAGCCGTGTGAGTTCTTGGCTAAGGTTTCTCACATGCCCCTTTCCTCATTGCCGCACTATGCATTCATAAGTACCATTGTTGCTCGAAGTTGATTATTCCAGATGTGATTTAATTGCTTGAGCAAATTAATACTTACCCTGGTACTTGGTATGCATAATGTGCTAGTTTGGGTAGACTACAGAAACAAATCCATAGAAACTCTTATGTGTATAAGAAAGTGCTTTATATACAAGAGAAAATGTGCATCAGGAAAACATCCCAGTCCAGGTCTGTACAAGCTCACAAGTCTCATATTAGCCCCTTTGTCTGATACAAGTTTATAAAGTCTTCTTCAGATTCACGAGGCACATGCAATGACATCAAATGCAGAATAATCACAGACCAATGGCTAAGAAAGTCTCAGGATCTAGTGGCGCTGTAAGCATCTCAGCACTGGCAGGGACCTCTCTGTGGCTTCTCAAGCATCTCAGCACTGGAAGGAGTGTCTACATTGCTTTTTCGGTCAGAGGTCTGGTTCCATCAGGGTAAATCCATGTGACTTCTCCTCCTGGATCTCTCACAGGGAGTCAGCCTTGTGGCTTGTCAGTAGTGCATCTCCAAGGAACTGAGGTGGGAGTCTCTCACCTCTAAAGGTGAAATATGGTCAGATTTCCCAGAATTCTCAGAGAAGCAAGTCATGCCCACAGAGGTCTCATTGGCTGACTCCAGACTGACAGGTTAGACTCCACCCCTGCATTCTTAATCCTCAAATTGACCCAAGATTAGGTGAATGCCACAGTGATATTGTTCCAGACCTCTCCTGATGCTATTTTATTTTTATTGACTTTTTAATAAAAAATTGTACAAAAAAATAAAGAAAAAGCTCAAAACCACAACTTAACCAATATGGGATATCATGACACATGGAGTACAGATTGAAGTTTTCCAGGATTCGGTTTTGCCTGGATCTGTGATTAAACCTGACAGAAGCAGGAGACAAGAACTCAAAGGATGCATCACTTGAGGAAATCTGCCTAAGCCTCTTACAAGTGTGGAAAAGCAAGGGTGTTTCTGAAGGACTAAAACGCACTCCACCAGAGTCATGGTATTTTCAAAGTTGGACATTGAATAAAGAAGACACAAAGAGAATCAAGACCTTTGAATTATGGTGCTCGTGAAGAACACTGAAAGTATCACGGTCTGCCAAAAGAACAAACAAATATACCTTGGAACATGCCTCAGAATCGAGGAAGCCAAGATTTTTCTCATCTATAGAGGAAATTTTATCAGGCAAAACCTGTGCCTGGATAATGATGTCATGTGTGGGAAAGCTGAGGGCAGTGAAAAACAGGAAGCCACTCAAGGAGGCCAAAGGGATACTGACTGTGAAGTGCCATCCTGTCAGTTCAGACTCATGGATACCCTGTGTAGCACAGAAGGAAATACTGCCAACTTGACATTTGTTCTTTTATTTAATTCTGTTGTTGCAGTAACTGTGTGAACCCATCTTGGGAGAAACATGTTTCTTCTCTTAAGGTCATGAATTTCTTAAATGTGACCTCTTTGCATTGTTGGAGATGATCTATTTTATTTAGCTGATGGTACAATTTAATGAAGACTACAAAATAACTTCTCAAAAACACCTATGCTCGACTTTGATTAAGTACTGGACACAATAGCCTCCTTAGAGGAACCCACAGGTACAGTGATCAAAGCACTTGGTTTCTAACCAAAACGTTGGTGGTTTGAAAAACATGGCAGTTTGATTACATCATTGGAAGATCTGTGTGATTCTTCTACTCAGTTCTGTAGAATTGCTGTAGGTAGAGGAATCTCTGTTTAAAACAAAGCATACCAGAAAGACACTGATTTATGATTTACTGAATGCATAAAATATGAGACTAGGATCATAAGTTATTATGGATAAAATTTTGAAATGGGGATTGAAGAACACTTAATAATTCTCAAGTAGAACCTGTACATGATCAAGAGGTAGGCATTTAAACATAGCAAGTTCATACTCAATGATTCAAAATTAGATCAGACATGAAGCAAAGTTCTACTTTTTTACCTTCATTACTCAGTCTTTATGTTGAACATGATCTATATGAAGATAGTTTGAAAGGACAGTCATTAAAAACTTGAGATATTCAGATGGCACAATCTAATCAAAATTGAAGTTTACCCAAAGGACTTACTGATGAGTGCAAATATCATAAACTTTACTCTGGGTTATACTTCAGCTTGAAAAAAAATGGTCAAAATAAGACCAATAAGAAGCATGAATGTAAATGAAGTATCAATTTCCTTTGACAAGTTTTCCATTCCATTTGGGTCAACAATCAATGTCCCAAACGCAGCAGTCAAGAAATCAAATGATAAATTCTATTAGGCTTAGCCGTTGAAAATATTCCTCAATCTTAAAAATATTTTCTTTTACTAATGAAGGTGCATATGATCCAAACCCTGGGGCTTTTACTCACCCTGTGTGAAAATTCAAAATTAAAAGAATTGATCATTTTATATGCTCATGTTGTCCAAGAATATTGGCTATATCTTGTATGGCCAGAAGAATCGGCTAATCAGGTTTAGCAAAACTGCAACCAGATGCTTCTTCGAAATGAGAATGGCAAGACTTTGGCTTGCTTACATTGGATACTCCCTTAGGAAAGAGCACTCATTATAGAAGGAATATACACTTGGTAAGGGAAAGCATAAAGAAAAGCAAAGAAACCCTCAGGAAAATGGATCAACACAAGAATGGACTGAAAAAATCTCTATGATGTGATATTGAAAACAGTGAAGGATGCAGTCATGTATCCCTCTTTTATGCATAGGATTACTATTGGAACATATTTTAGAGTAACTGACAAAAACAAATCACCTCGTCAAATGAATACATACACTTATCTACTTTCCTGCGAGCTACCAACCACTTCCCAAGGAATAGAGAAAGATGTTTGAAGAAGTATCTCAATACTCACAGACATAGGAGTACAAATTAAGTCTGTTTAACATAGGAATGAGGGGAGCCAGATTTCTATAATCAATTGCAGTCTTACTGGTGGGTTATCAAAATGAACAATAATAATTAAACCTCACCTATTTTTATCCTGTACTATAATATACTGACTTATGAATCTCTCAACTCTCTAAAATAGTGTGTTCTAGAAAGGCAAAAAAAAAAAAAACAACTGCAAAAATACAATGTTTTTATTTCCGTCCTGGGGAGTAGGGAATGGATAGAATGGGTCCCAGCTGTGTTGTTCATGCCTATCATCCACTTCCACACTCCATTGAGAGATGGAGAGTAGAAAACTTGGAAATTGGGAGCAAATATGTATGTGAAATTATGTATTTTTGTAGACTCAGTGTCACATCTAAAATCTTTGCACTTCTGTTCTATATGAAATAAGAAAGGAGATTAAAAAATGCATTATATAAAAATGTACGTGTGGAAGGTGGACTTCTATTCCATAAATAAAAAATCTTCATTAGTTGTTTATTAGAATCAAGCCAAACTCATTTCCATTGAGTCAAGTCTGACTCTAGAAAGTCTGTATGGGAGAGTAGAACAGTCCTGATGGGTTCTGAAAAGCTTTCATTCAGAATACAAAAAAAGAATTTAAAAGAGTAAGTGTACTGTGATTTTCCCTTTAGAGTTACTTTCAAAATATTTGTTTATTTTAAAATATCCCTGTTACTAGATCAAGTAGGCCTAAAGACACTGTTCTGTAAGCTTTGTACTGCAAGCTGCAAGGTAAACAGTTGAAACCCACTAGCTGCTTTGTATGAGAAAAAAGAGGTTATCTGCTCTCATGAAGAGTGACAGCCATAGAAGCTCTAGCTAGGTCCCCTATGAGTTGTAATTAATTTGTTAGCAATGAGTATGGTGGGTAGTCTTAGTTTCATTTGTTTACCTGCAGGAAAAACTTTCTGGAAATAAAATTATATGAAAATCAAAACATTAAGATTTATGTAACGGTTAGCATAGCATGTATATTGCCTTCCAAATAATCAAAGCAAACTCACTGCCCCTGAGCGGAGTTTGTCACACAGTGACCCTATCGATGAGGGCAGAGCCTTCCCTAGGGGTTCTCAGACTGCAGATCTTGCGGTGAGAACAAAGTCTTGTTTTCCTGCCATGGAGCAGCCGGTGGTTTTGAAGAGCTGACTTGTAGTTAGTAACCTGACTCTAACCACTAAGCAACCAGATGTTTTTTTCATTTCAAAGTGTATATAGCTTTAATAAATAATTTCCTGTTCATGTTAATTATCTACAATTTATTTAACTGTGCCAATTCTACATTTCTTTCATATTGTATTTATAATTATCAGCTTCATTTTAGCAAGTGTTTAAATTATTTTCACTATTTTTCTACTAAAAGAGTATGCATACCATATACTATACATTCATAATATATGCAAAAATGGAATATATTTATACACACTCCTCCATCATCAATATATTATGTTACAATGACCAAGTTGTTATGCAAAAATTGGTATATGAAAATGGAAAATGACCCTTGAAATCACAAAGGAAGATGTCGATAAGCTGATATAACTAACTGCTGATTTCATCATTACAGAACCCCCAAGTCACATCATTGCATAACTGAGAATCGTGACACTGCCAAATGGACACAACCTTCTCCCTCACAGGCAGCTCTGCTCTGATTCCACACCCAGAGCTCCTGACTGACAAATGTATGCCATGAATATAAAGAGATAGATTTTTTTACAATTGTTATATATGTAAAGTGCCAGATAGTAATATAGCTGATCAGTGAGATATGAGTGTGTTTTATTTATTGTCTGTATGTCTATGTATATATGTATATGTATTTTTATATTCTTGGACACAGGCTTACCTGTACTTAGTCTGGGTAGACCAGAGAAACAAATCCATAAACACACATGTGTGTACGAAAGAGATTTATATATTGAGAATATATCCCTGCCCAGTCCAGCTCAAGTCCATAAGTCCAATATTAGCCCATATGTCTGACAGTAATCTATAAAGTCCTCTTCAAATTCATAAAACACATGCAATGACACTGAATGTAGAAGATCACAGGCCAGTGGGTAGAAAGTCTTTGAATCCAGTGGTGTTGGAAATATCTCAGCACTGGCAGAGGTCTCTGCATGGCTTCTCCAGCACCCAGGGATGCATCAGGGTGGATTCATTTGTCTTGTTAGCTGCTATGTCTAGCAGGGTGTCAGCTGAGAGAGTGAGGTTTCTCTGGCCTCTAAGGAGGAAGTACCGGATTTCCCAGAATTCTCAGGAGAAGGCCATGCCTACATCGAGGTCTCATTGTCTCTGATCTGATTGACAAGCTAGACTCTGCCCCTAAACTCTTAATCCGCAAATTGACAAATGGTTATATATTTACCACAGTAAGAAAAAAACCATAGGAATTTTACTAATGAGTCAACAATTTCATGATGATTTAGAACTCCCTTCCATTGTATTAAAGCTGAATAAGAAACAAAACAAAACAAAAGCCACTACTTGAGAGTTGATTCAGATTGACAAAAGTACAATAGGGTAGGGTCAAATTTTCCTGGATTACAATGGAATTTATCATTATGTCAAATTTGTATTTAAGTTGAAATAAACTAGGTACAGTTCAAATCACACTTTTGTGTATACATTTGTGTATGTTTGATTGTTTTGTTTATATCTGTTACATCTGTGCCTGTTGAACTAGAGACATACTTAATAGAAATTAAACTAACAAGCCAAGTACTAAGTTAATCAAATATTTGCCTTAGTATATGGTATACTTTTCTATGCATAAAGTATTAAAGAAAACTTCCAGATACACGTAAACATCCTTAATGTATAATGAAGTTAAGATGAATGTTGCAAAGTAGCACCTATTTTTATTATATACCATTGTGTGTACCCCGAATTTTTAATAACTCAGGCTTTACCATGTTAGGACTAAATGGGTAGTTAGATTGTGCTGATGAGGAATGTTGGATTGGAGAATTATATTAACTTTTAATATTTTATAATATATTAACAGAAATTAAAAGCAAGGTAATGTACACTTTTTTAGAAGTAAACATGCCTTGTTAAAAAATGGCTCAGTCACTACCAGTTTCAATATAGCACCATAATTTCACTGTTCACATGATCAGAGTAAGCATCTAATTCCATGGGCCCATTCCCTTCTGAGTGCCACTTTTTGAGACCTCCCAAATGCTGTGAGATCTGCAGTATCTCAGGGTTCCCAGGGAGTGGTGGCATTTTCTTATTCTGGTTCCTGTGCCACATGTCCCATTTTCAATTCTAGAACAAGTATCCACATAAAAGATGGTTTTTTATTGACTAGCATTTTATAAGATGAGCTAATTTTAAGCCAAGTAGCAATCTGACAGCTTTTCACTGAATATCTGACTTTTATTGTATTAACTTCACCCTGCTCTAATTGTCTAATAAAATATTTCAGCTCTAAATTCCATTGCCTACTCCTGAGTTTAATAAATGCATTAAGGGCCATTTCTAATACTTACTTTAAAAAAGAGCTCCAGACATGAAAAATAATATATATGCCTTGTATCAAAATTGGTTTCAATCACTGTTTATATGAAGCATAACCAAATATTTTAACAAAACCATATATTTTATTGTGTCTTCCTTCTTAAATGAGACTGCATGTGTATAGATACACATAGGTGCATTATATAAATTCCTTTTTTTAGAAAAAGCAAACACCTAAAAGATTCTCCCTTGTCTTCTGCCTTCTGAGAGTTGACTCAAGGGCGACTTGATAGGAAAATAAAGAAAATTCCCAGGCAGGTAACAGCAGTCTTACCTGTCTTGAGGAGGAAGGGGGAGAGGGAGGGTGAGGGGAGGGGAGGGAGAGGAAGAGGGAGAGGGAAATGGAGATTTTGGCTTACACTCATTCAAATTGAATTCAATGCAGCAATATTCTCTCCTAATTTAATTACTATTTGCATCTTATTAAAAATTAAAGAAAATCATTTTGATTCTACCATGTTTTTATATAGCCTAATTGGCTTGACCTATGGGTTATGATGTCTTTGGTGCTGGTAAGACTAAATTTTACTTTTTTGTTGTTGCTGTGTTCTGTTCATTCAATTGTGATTCCTAGTACTTCTCTTAGACAGAGTAGAACTGACCCATAGGTTAGTCTGTGCTTCAGTCTTTATCACAATAGATCAATGTATTTTTTATTTTACTTTTGTCTATCTCCTGTGAAACTGCTGTGCATTTGAACGAGTCACCTCTTAATTCATTGCAGAAGGCTTAACCATTATTTGTAGAATTTATTCCAATTTAATACAGTTGAAATGTTCCCAAACAATAATAGTCGTCTGACAAAATCTCATATTACTGAAGACATCATATATACTCATATATAAGCCAACTTTTTTAGCATAATATTTATGCAGTTTTGTGGTTAAATTTGATATCTAGGTTGATATTTGGGTTGGCTTATACTTGAGAATATACAGAGTTTTTTCCTCATAGGCACTGCAGAAGTTCATCAGTCATGAAATATTTTTTGAATTGTTGTATTAATCTCTCAATTGTTCTTTCATACTACCATCTTTATTCCATCTTAGCAGGGTCCCTATCTTTTCAGGAAGTAATTCTCTACAAAATATTCATCATATTATTTGATTACCATAAAGACACCTCCACTCTTTCCTATGTCATTAGAGCTTTACTGTATCACCCCTATTGTGAACCAAATCTGCTTTTGTTATATTTCCCTGGATAATCTGCTCTACATCCTAATATCCAGTCATACTCCATACTCAAGATTCCACACATGCAGGTGTGCTTTGGTCTATCAGTCATTCTTGATACAGCGATTGAGGGTAATTTATTTGTTCAGAACTAAAAAAATGTGTCAGATGTAGATAATCTATTAATTTTAGATTTGAAAATGAAAAAATTCAATATTTATATAAATATTTGTAAATTTTATGATTATGTTAACTCACCAACTAAAACCTAATTGTCCTATAAGGATATAGTAAGCACATCCATTAAGAACAGTGAAGTCTGAAACAGACATCTCTCCTTTTGTAGGAGGATGGTGGGTTTGAACTGTTGACATTTTAGTTAGCAACTAGCACCCTACCCAATTGTATACCAAGAAAGAAAACATATAAAAGACCCGATAATTAATTATAAAATGAATAAATGATCTTTTGCTATTTTCTCTCTGATAAGTGGCTACTCAGGCCTGACCAATGTACAGGAAAAATGAGGGTAACATGTGTCTTTTTGGTCAACACGATAATAATGAAAACTGAGGACAAACAGACTAAAAGAGAGTCATACAATTGAGAGGAAATTTTGTGTTAATGTCATGCAATGCATTTTCCTGGACACTACAGGATGCACATTGATATTAAGGCAATATTTTAAGAGCAGAATTAAATATTCCTTGACCAGTGTATAATCTATTTGCAGTAACGTGGGGTAGTAAAAGCTTGTCAATAGAACCCCAGTACTCAACTCCATCAGTACTTGACAAAATTGGATTTTGATATGAAATGTCAAAAAAAATTTATCAGAGCTTGAATGAAACATAGGAATCCAACCCACCGCATGTGATTTTTATAAACAAAAGCATTCTTATTTCAGTCCCTCGGTATAAGTCAGCATTGTTAGTATGCATTGTTTAATCCATTTGTGGCTGTGTTCCAAGCATTTTGCTATAATTTTCTGAGGTTTTTCTGAGGTTTTTTGGCTTTTTGTACTATTTTTAGATAAAAATCATGGGTCCTAAGAAAGAGTTTTTTGAAAGGAATCATCGTGATAAGGAACTGGTTCTTTGTGATATCGATATTGTTGATCATTTAGTAAACCTTTTCAGAAAACCATTAAGGAAACGCCAACAGCAGACCACATTAGACAGATTGTTTTGTTTTGTTTTAGAGAAAGCCAGCCAGGTGCTAGTGAAAAAAGGCATCAAAGGAGGAAAAACTCCTGAAAAGCAGCTTCCAGTTTATTTTATGGTAAGAGATTTCCCTTCCAAGCAATGACTCTCTCTCCAAATCTCCTCCCCACATCTGTGTCCACAGATCCGGATCCTCATCACTCTCAAGGTATGGGCCATACTGTAGCTAAGACATTTTTAATGTTGAGCCTTTTATTTAAAATATATTATTTAAATCTGAACTCATTTGCTTTGGAATTTCTGTGTAATGTTTCGTATAAAAGGCAAGGATGGGGTATGAACGAGGTGGTTGAGAATAGATTAATCTGTTCTGAATTAGTTCTTATAGAAAAAATTGATTCAGAACTCAACTGCATCGTGTCTCGATGCTCCTTCTAGAATGGATTAGTGTCAAGGTCTGGGGTTCTACTGTAGTTGCTAATTTACTTATATGATTAAATCATGATATATTTCGCTTTAATAGTAATCACATGGTCTAATTACATAGGAGTTGAGTTGGTGCTCATTCCTAGGGATCCTGTAAAATGGCATAGCTCTGCCCCCGTGGGTTTCTGAGACTGTCGGAGTAGAAACTCCCGTGTTTTTCACACGGAGTGCCTGGTGCTTTTGAGCTGAGCTTACAGATAACCACTATGTTGCCTCACTATAAAAAATCTATTACTTAGAAGTATCTGTCATAGGCCTGGCATTATGAAAAAACTGGTCTGCCTATATAAACTCATATCCCTCTAGTAATGGCCCTAACTGTTCTGTGCACATTTTTAAATTGAAGAAAGCTAAGATGTAGGACACACAGATCCGAACTCTGCTTTTCCATCTGCGTTTCCAACTTCCCTTGCAATTAACCCCCTAGAATTCTGGTTGCCAGGTTACGAAGACTAGTTGCTCTTTATTTAATCATATTTGTGTCCTTCTCACCTTCATCTTACTATCTACTTTTTAATTGCCCATAAAAAATATGAGTGGCGCACTGGCGAGGTTGTGAGTACACAGTGGGTGGCTAACTGTAGGGTCACACCACCAGCAGCTCCATGGGAGAAAGGCAGATAAGGTCTTGGGAAACCCACAGTGCAGTGCTACTTTGGCCTGTAGGGGCGCTGTGAGTGGAATTGACTCACTCGCATTGAGTTTGCGAGCTTTAAGCATTCATTCTGGTGCTCGTGAGTATCGGTGTTGGACACATACAAATAAATACGGAATGGTGGGAGGAGACTTCCTGAAAGAACCCTTGTGACAAGAGAGCCTTCCTGCGTACATCTCTAGTAATAGCTGTAGGAAAAGTAAACACAGAGGAATGTAGGGGCATGAGCCTGGGTGTGGCAAAAGAAATCACTGTTGTGCCTCCCAGGCCTGCCATTTGGGAGGAGTTAATTATTGAGCAGCAGTTGTTTTCTCAGGCCTCTGCAGACAGCCTCCTGGCAGCAACGTTGGCAGGGTTGCATCCAAATGAGGGATACTGCTCCAGCCATTGTTTGGCACAATGATACAAGCTTTCTGCTCTGGGAAATGTTGCATTGTACTATCTGGGATTTCTTCCAGCTGGGATCCCATCTGAGAGAATTGCTTCATCATATTACATTTGAATGGCTCGGATAAGGTGGCAGGTTTTGCTTTTCTGAAAATCAACATGCAGCAGAGCAGCTTTGATTATGGGCTGAACTAAGAAGCTGCTTATTCTTCATCTCGTTCCCTGGATTCAGGAGCTCCAGACTAAAATGCAGTAAGATCATGTATTAGACCATAGTCTCTGGCTTCTGGTTTCTAATACTGTTTGAAGCATTTTTTGGAAAACCCTAATAAGGTTTCACTTTTTTTGTTTCGAGGAGTGAATTTATTCCAACTCATTCTCCTCTCAGCCCTAGGACAGCCATATAAACTCATTAAAATAGAAACAAGAAACAAGAAACTGCCATATTATGTTCTCAAAATGAATCAAAGCTATATGTTAGCGACGTTTTGTGATACTTAATTTTGCAGAGACTTGAAGGGAAATACACTATTCATGGAAATGCCCACTAATGAGTATTTTTTAAAAAAGGAAAACCCCTCCAAAATGCATTAGATATGTTCATAATGACAATAGTTTTAAAAGCCCAGTAGTGATGCTACCTAGCATTTATATCATACTAGGTTGCACTAGGTATTTACAAATTAATCTTTACAATTTTAGAAATTAGAAAATGGTGTTCATTTTTGTTCTAAAGCACAAATCCAGAGATTTTTAGTTAAACATTATCTTCGCCAAGCTATCATGAACAACATGAGTGTGTCCACAACTATTCACTTCTTATTAAGTATGCATATTTATATTTTTGTTTTTTATTTCTCATCTCTACATCTGTTCTCTACTCAGAAATCTTTCTTCTAAAATTTTTCATCAAAACTATGTTTTAAAAACATCCATTATGTTGAATGTTTCCCCATTCTCTAGCATGGAATTATATTTTACTGAATCATTTTCCTTCAGGTAGACATAGAAAGGAGAGCAAAAACAGAAAAATACACTGAGATTCTTTTTCAGAGCTATGATTTTTTTAACATCTTTATCACCTTCAAAGTAATATCCATTACACTTAACACATTTGTCAAATCTGTGATTCCATTCTTTGATACATTTTTAAAACTCATCTGCTTGGATGGCTGACAGCACTTCCTTTGCTTTCTTTTTTTCTTTTTTCTTTACCTTCTCTATATTGTCAAATAGATGTCTTTTCATGCCCTTCTTCATTCCTGAAAACAAAAAGAAGTCACATAAGCTAGGTGAGGTGAGGCAAGTGTGTGGGCAAGAAAGACATGATGTTTTTTGCCAATAACTGGCACACTAACATGGCTGCAAGAGCAGATGCATTGTTGTGGTAGCAAAAAACGGTCCACTCCCCACCATCTGCCACAACCCAGGGCGTTTTTGTCATGCACTGTTATGCTGGCTCTTCAGAACGTCACCATAGAAAGCTTGATTAAAGGTCTTACCTGGTGGGATGAAATCCAATTGCACTACAAATCAACATTTCTGTCTGTTCAGGAAGTTGATGGATGTTGAGAATGGGGTTTGTCATCACTCAGTATTTCACCATTTGGGTAATGGGAAAACCACTCACATAACACTGTCCTTGGAAGTTGTGTTCAACAGCACAACAGTGTATGCAGCATTTCTTCTTAGTAGGAAATGAAATTTAATAGCCTCATGTTGGTCTCTTAAATTGGCTATCACATAAAACAAGTTTAGATGAAACTGTTTTTACAAAATAATTTCACTAGAGAGAACCTTGCCAGGAAATGCAACTGGTTGTACCACCTCAGAGTGAGTCACTTGATTCTCACTGAGCATGAACACTGTGTTCTTTGAAAGCTCTGCTCTGACCAGTGAAATTATGGTTTTTTTGGGGAGGGAAGGATCCCCTTCATGTGTATTACTCTAGTTCATACTCTCAGAAATGTACAGTGATAAACATGATCAGAATTATCATTTTATTATCAAATACAGTTTAATATTGGAAAATTCATATTATTAAAATTAAGATAGGTGTTTTACAGAACTTAGCAAAACTCATATATATATGTATGTATGTATGTATAATCTAGATTATACTCAAGTTAATTCCATGATAACTGTTAGGTGAAATCTAATCAATTCCAACCCATGGTAACTCTACATACAACAGAAACACTTTTCTGACCTGCACCATGTTCACAATTGTTTCCATGTCTGACCCCATTGTTGCAGCCAGTGTTCCAATCCATATCATTGAGTGCTTTCCTCTTTTCACTGCTAATCTACTCTAAAGAGCATGACATTTGTGTTAGACAGGATTCCCTAGAGAAACAAAACCCGGATACTTATGATATAATAGATGATAGATAGTTAGATAGATAGATAGATAGATAGATAGATAGATAGATAGATAGATGATAGAGCATGAAGGAATATAACAGCTAAATAGTCCACACAGCAGTACAGAGGGTTCAGGTTAACTCATTTCTGTGGAACAATTAATCTGCTTGAAGTCCTTCAACTCAAAAAGGCTGTTGGGTCTAATGTCAAGGAAGTAGACTGAGTCTTTCCTGGAGCAATGCAGGCAGTCTGGTCACAGGCCACAGGGTGGTTCACCAATAATCAGTAGCTCAGGAACTTAGCGAAGCAAGTCAGATGGATTATCCTTAAGTTCTAGCAAGAGGTTTCACATATTGGCTGTCCCACAGGTAGTGTAGCTCACAAGTAGAAGCAGAGAAATACCTAAAGCAACTGCACTCTGGTCCAATCACCAGACAGTAAGAGAGAGAAGGCTAGGACTTGCTGAGCCATTTATATTTTTGCCCTCCAGTCATCAAACTGCAACCTTATTAATCCCACATGTTCCCATTGGCCAGGTTGGTACAATAAACTTATCTATTACTATTCTCCAAGACTGGTCTCACATGGACCACAGTCCAAAGTTTGTAATAAAAAAATCGTGCCATCTTTGCTTCTCAGAAGCACACTGCCCTACTTCTTTGTCAGCACCACAATTCAAACACATTAATTTTTCTTTGATATACCTTCTTCAATACCCAACTTTCACATGCATATGAGATGACTGAAAATACCATGGTTGAAATAAGGCACTCCTTACTCCTCAAAGTAAACTCTCTGTTTTTTTTCCCAATTATTTTATTGGAGGTCCTTACAGCTCTTATAATATTTAATACATCATTTGTATCAAGCATATTTGTACACATGTTGCCATATTCATTTCCAAAAATTTTCCACTTGAGCTCTTGGTATAAGCTCCTCTTTACCCCTCCTTTTTTTTTTTTTAAATGAATCACTTTACTGGAGCCTTATACAACTCCCATCATGATCCACACACCCATCAGTTGTATGCAGGTCACATTTGCACACTTTTTGCCATAATCACTCTCAAAACATCCAACCTCCACTTAGGCCACCAGTACCAGCTCCCCACATTTCCCTTCCCTTCCTGCTCCCCCTTCCCCTTACAAGTTTACAAATTGTTATTACTTTTTCATTTCGTACACTGTCCAATGTGTCTCTTCACTCACTTCCCTATTGCCTGTGCCTCAGAGAGAAGGTTATATGTAGATCACTGAAATTGGTTCCCCCTTTCTATTCCACCATCCCTCCACACTTCCACTCTGAAAAATGTCTTGTGGTGCATGATTGCTCAGTGCAAAAAATCCTTTAATCTCTTGAATTTTTGCCATAATCTTTTTGACTTTTTGACTGATATTTCCTCAAACATTAATTGTGAATCCCAGCAAGACAAAATCCTCTACAACATGAATATTTTCTGCATTTATCATGATATTACTTTTTGGTCCAGTTTTGAGGGTTTTAGTTTGTTCTTTACATTGAACTGCAATTGATAATCAAGACTGCAATTATCTTTTTTTTTTTTAAGACTGCAATTCTTGGTCTTCTTCAGGAGGTGGTTCAAGTTCTCCTCATTTTCAACCAGCATTGTTGTGTCAGCTACATATCACAAATTATTAACATGCCTTCCCCCAATCCTATGCCATATTCTTCTTTACACAATCTAATTTCCCTCATTATTTATGCTTCTGACTGATGGAATGATAAGCTGAGTATATGCAACCCTTACCCTCAATTTTCCTAAACGTCATGTCACTTCCTTAGGTCTTAAAAATTTTTTTTTAACATAACTGCCTTCTATTAGGAGCTGAGGATTCTGAATTATTCCTTACAGTTCAGTTTGACACTTTGATTTTAAGTAACAAACCCAAAGAATTTAATCCTTTAAGAATCAAGTTGAGTACTTGATTTGTTTTCCCCCAGAAGTTGACTTTTCAAAGGAGGATTCCAGCCAATGTAGGTACTTTTATGGCAGATTATCCCACAAAGTGTCAGCAGGACAGTGGCAAAGTGAGACAGAAAAAGGTGGCCAAAGAGTCCAACAAGCTCCCCAGGGCATGTCAGGAGCTCAGCACCATTGCATGACTATGGAAGTCAGTGTAATACACAAACTTCTGAGGCCTCTCCCACTGAGGGAGAACTGGGTTCCCAGCACTTCCCACCTACCCTGCAGGGAGATGGAGAAAGCATTGGCAACCCCAGAAAGTCATGTGAGTGATGCTGGTATACAGGCGTCAACTGGCTTTTCCTCTGGAATGCAAAATTAAAGAGAATGAACATTTTTCATAATTTATATATCATCCATTGTTATATAGGAATGTCTTCTGCCACTTTTCCATAGATATGTAGGGCTATTTCATGCACTTAATATTTCTTTAGCTGCACTGGTCTTTAAGAGCAAACATAAATAAATTAATGCAATCAATGACACTATGCATATTTGTTTAGGCTACTCTTAGATGTAGTTTTTGTTTCTTTTAATTGTCTCTATAATATTCCTCTTAGCAATTGCTAAGTATGGGGAGAACACACCTGTTTGCTTAAAATTATTTTTGAGAATTATTAGATCTTATTTTCTTTATTATTTTGTTGGATTTTTAAAAAATTCATTTATATCATAATACAAAATATTCAACTGCATATTTCCTAGCTATATCTAATTGTTTACATCTTTCTTTATAATAGCCTGGGCCACTGGTACCATATTTCAAAATAGTAATGGTAATGAGATTATTTTCTTGATCTCAAATCTGTCCCAGGTAGAATTACATTTACTCTGGATTCCAAAAAATAGTAGCTTGTTTTTAATGTATAATTTTCTGAGTATTTTTAACATGTTTACAATTCTTGATATTTTTGGCATGAATGTAATCTGAATTTTAAATATACTGTTATATTTACTTAGTATTTTATTTAAGTTTTATATCCATGTTAAAATACTATTATCTTTATATTTTCTTCTCTTTGTATTGTTCTTTAGCACTTTTAGGGTTTTTAAAAAAACATTAATAGTGTTGGTTAGGATTTTTCACATTACTCTACATTTTGGAAAAAATTGGGTGATAAAAATTAAACATTTTGGGCCTTGATTTTTGAGAGAGAGTTCTTGATTACCATTTTGGTGTTCATAACATAATTGCTTATAGAGAACACTCTTGATTCTTCTGTAAGATTCCCATGCATACTTTTTACAACTTTTCTGCATTTAACTTGTGTGTATATATATATATATATATATATATATATATATATTTCTTCTAACTGCTTGGACTTGAGCTTAATAGAAGATTAATCTTAGCCAAGAGTGATATTTTTATTGGGTCTATATTCATGTCCCCAAAGACCTGATTTTTCCCCATGGCCTAGAGATCCCTACAGAGTGACGCTACATCTAGTGTTTATTATGAACTCCCAACCATACTCAGAGCTTCTTTTCTATCCTTGAGGAAGCCTCTGGACATAAAGTATTTTGCATTGGGTTGCTGACCAGGTCAGCAGTTCAAATCCATCTGCCACTTCATGAGAGGAAAATGAAGCTTTATAATTTATAAAGATTTACAGACTCAGAAACACATGGGAAATTTTCCATTGTGTCTTAAAGGGTTGCTATGAATCAGAATAGTGTTGATGCCAGTGAGAGTTCCTGTGTTTAAGGAGTCTTGGAGGTCTAGTGAGCTACATATCGAGCTTTTAATCACATGAGCAGTAGATCAAACTCATCATTCACTAAGATGACGAACACAAAGATGAAGAAGATGTTTGCTAGGGAAATATTTCCACATCTTAGACACCCAAAGGTAAAATTCCACTTGTCTTATGGAGTCTCTATGAATTGGAATTGATACAATGGCAGTGAACTTGGTTTCCTATTTGTACTTTGATTTCCCAGTGAGCTTATTTATTTCTTACACAAAACATCCTTAGTAAAATATATGAGCTCCTATCCTTTATTTAGCAATTTATTTGAAAGAACTCTACATAAGACTACAGTCTATTCAGATTCTTTATCTCTAGATATAGCAGCTTGGGTTTTTTACCAGAAATTTGTTCATGGATTTCTGATCTTAAAATTAATGGAATATGCATTTAAGATACTTTTACATATCTATTTGAATCTTTGTAGTATCTGATTTTCCCTCTAATTTATTTTATATTCAGCCATTTAAAATTTGTCTTTGAAGTTTTTATTCTTTGAGGCATATTTAATTTCTTTTCCAAATTATAATACTTTTACATCTTTTGTATATATCTTTAACATCAAATTCTTCTTCTTTTACTGGGTCAACTCCACCATTTTAAAATGTCTTTATTTAAATGATACAACTTTTCACATATTTCAGGCATATCATTAAATTGGTTTGTTTTTTAAAATAATTTTTGAACATATAGGATGTGTGTATTTTGTTTTTCAAAAAATATCTTTCAGAAAAAATGAACCCAAATACAGTAAACCTATCCTTAGATAAGCATGCACCTCCATAAGTTTTTTTCTTGGTGTTAGCCATAGTTGAGTAAATTCTGACTCGTAGTAACTTGATACACAACACAACAGACCACTGCTCGGTTGCGCATCATCCTCGTCATTGCCAACACATTTGAGTCTATTGTTGTGGCCATGTGGCCATGCATCTCACAGAAGGATAACTTTATTTTTGTTGGCCTGCTGGTTTCCTGAAAAAATTTTCCCCTTCAGCAATTAGTCTTCCTCTTCTTTTGTGTTCCGTAGGGTTTTCATGGGTTTATCTTCAGAAGATCACCAGGCCGTGTTCCAACTCTGCTTCTTAATAGCATCCTGCCTGGACTTTTTCTCGCATACTTTGCTTGTTCCTCTGGCACTCCTCCAGCTCCTTTTATTTCTGGGGAGCAAGTATGCATGACCTGCATATGCCGCATTATTAATGTGACTGTCTTCGATCCCGAGGCCAAGTCCATTCTCATATACTCCAGCATCTTGGATTATTTGATCATGATATGGATGGAATAAGAATAGTGAAAATTAAAACTGTAGCACACAGTTATCCTAATTTTAAATATGCAGTATCTCCTTGGATCACATTTTATTTTTTGTATTATAAAAAAATGACTCTTGGTCTATGTACAGTTTCCTTATAAAAATAAAAAAGTGCTTTTTAATTCTAACCTTCACAACAGTACCCATAATCTGAGTTGAATGTCTCTGCATTGTCAGTTAAGCATTGGTAAACATCTTTCTTTTATTTTCAGCTGTCAGCCACAATCCATCTGACATCAGCAATGACATTCTTCATTCCATATTCTCTTCTCAATATGTCTCAAATTTCTTGGATACAAACAATTTTTAAATTATCTTCAGCCTAAATTTTCCTTGAGTGTTATGTTAATGGTATTATTTCATAATTTCTACATTCAATTGAATCACATTTCTTTGGAATAATCACAAATATAAACTTCTTCCTGTAAGTGACCAGGTACCTCTCTTTCAAATTTCTTGGTGTGTTAGACCAGTTTGACAGGAAAAATAAGTCCAGGAACATTCATATATATATATATATATATATATATATATATATATATATAAGCTTTATATCAAAGAACATTCGTATATTGAGAAAACATGCCAGTTCAGTTCAGGCTAAGTCCATAAGTCTGATATTAGCCCGCATGTCAGTTACTAGTCCATAAAGTCCTCTTCAAACTCATAAAAATGTGATGATGCTGAATGTAGGAAGATCACAGGCTAGTTGGTGAAAAGTCTTGTGGATCTAGCAGAGGTGGAAGCATCTACACATGACTCCTTCAGGTCTCGAGTGTGTTTTCTTGGCAGTCAGATAAAGCAGAAAAAGAGAGTGTGACCCTCCTTCCAGGATACAAATAGAAGTAGTTCCCAGGAATCTCAAGATTAGGCAACACGCACAATAGGCATCATCAGGTTATGACCTGATTGACAGGCTACCTCTACCCCCTCATTCTTTTATCAAGTTGACACGAACTGTGTAACTACCACACTTGGAATAGATAAGAGAGTGCTTCTAGCACTTTGTGAGTTTGTTGAAACATTCAACTTCTTGAGCATTGTTTTCCATGAATGCCTTCAGTGAAGCCTGAGCTACTTTGTTTAATGTAGTAGGATCTTTTTCAATTAAGTCTATGTTATATTTTGAATGTCATTGGCATACATTACCTCCCAAAGCTAAAACACACAAAAATTTACACACATTTTAATATCAATTTAGGGGGTTAAGTTGTGTATTTTTAAAATTACTTTAAAAAATCATTGTATTAGTGGCTCTTACAGCTCTTATAACAATCCATACATCAATTGTATCAAGCACATTTGTGCATATTTTCCCATCAGCATTTCCACACATTTTACACGCAATTTATACCATGTGCTTGACAGAGCACATCCAGAATACCAGTTCCATTGACTGTGGTCACTGCTGATGTGGAATATTCTTATTCTTTATTTATATAAACTATGCCATTATTTGGTTAGTAATATTGCCTTCTGGAATGGGCTTAGGAACATTTCCTTTAGGCTTACTCACCTAGGAACTGAGAACAATTATAGCTTCTATTTGCAATTTCAGTGTCCTGGGATGTATTTAGAGAATATTTTTCTTGATTTAACCCCCACAGCACAATGCATTATGAGTGTATGCATTCATCAATGCATTTCCCTCTATATACAGCGTAATCATTTTTAAACTAAGACTTTATCATTTAAATTCTCGTTACCAGAAACCGCTTATAAAAAGGGACTCCTGTCAGTATCATTGGGATATACTTCTTCCATTCAACGTTTAGACTTGGAAAATACTTGAGTAGTCATCATTGGTTCTGAAATTTGCTCTGTGATTTTATCTATGCCTAGAGATTTTCTTCAAATCTCTTTGAATTAGACTAGAATTTTCTTTACCTGTGGTTCATGCCAACACCTCTTTTTTTTGGCATCACTGTCCTCTGGTGGTCATGGGGGCTACTCAGCCTTGCTCCCGGAGAGCTGCTGCTGGATTTGAACCACCAAGCCAATGGGCCACAGTCCTGCACTCAACCACTATGCCACCGGAGCTCAACCCATGCCAACACCTTTTATATGGCATCAGTAAAGAAACAATAGGTTTATCTTGAAAATTTAGAGCATTTTATAAAAAAGAGGATCTTTATCTAGATCATAGTTCACTCAACTGTGAAGTTACAAATAGAAATATATCCTCAGCCAGAAACCTTTGCAATTAGAGCAAACATTCTTTCTCTCATCTTTTTGCAAGGTTGATTTCAATTAGCATGTTCAGTGGGCAGTGGAGTTCTCTTTTTTCTGTATAACCTGTAATGGACTCAATTATTTTTTCAGCGTTGCTTCCATTATCTAACTATGCCAACACTGCTTGGTCTTAATCAGCAGATGCTTTTTTGAAAACCATGGCTTTACATTATTCTGATTCCTGGCTGCTTTGCACAGTTGCAGGGATGTCGTATAAAGTAAGATGAGTAACCATTCAGTAAACTCTTTTGTTTAAATATACAGTCTATGTTAACTATACACCTGGTATACTAATAGTGATTTCAATCTCAGGAGAATTGGGCTCCTTCATCCCTCTAATTATCTTTTTAACACAGTAGCACGACCAGGGCAAATTTGTGCAGCATAATGGATGTTCACTATTCTGTTAGTCCATCACATGTCAGTGAGATAAATAAGTCCAGTAAAAGAGGTAGGAAACACTGTCGGCTAGTGATGCCCATTTCTTCTCTCCTACAGCGAACAATCTACTGGAATAATTGTCAGGGCACAGACCTTTGTATTACAAATAGATGGATGGACAAGATCATGACACCATATATTCTGCCACTTCTACTTTATACTTTTTAGGTCCAGGTTCCTCCCATGTGGCTGTGAATTATGTAGCAGAAATTGTCAGGGAAAAATTTAATCTCAAAAAGTAAGTGCTAAATAAATATGCATTTTACAAGCTTCTCAGGCAGATGGTCTTATCATAATTAAGTTACCATCCTTATACACCAGAGATAGGATACCTGGGCATCATCTTTGTTTCTATGCCTTAATCTTTTTTCCATGCATAAGTTCACAATTTAAAAACTGGTATTGTTCCAGAATTGGATTTGTGAGCCAATTGTTTTGAACTTGAAATGTATTTTCCCAAAGAAAAAATGTTACAAATGATGGTTAATAACTCAGGATAATCCATAAAATATATCCTTAATCTGGAATTTGAATTAATTCTAGAACCTAATAATTTAACTGAATAAAATATGCTTGATATTTTTAGGCCTGAAAAGAATATTCAGTTTTATGTACATCAGGGAATAGAATTCCATGCTCTCTCTCAACGCAAGAAGATATTCAAATTTCTAAATTTTTTAAATTTTGATATTAAAATATAGGGAATCATGTTACATTCAGTTGCATCCCTGAGTTGGTGTAGAAGTCATCTAGGATGATGTGTAAAGAAGAGATAGAAAGAAAACAATATTCCAAACATGAATGAGGATGAGCAATTACAATAATGAATATGATTATTCGTCAAATAATTATGGAATTGTAGCATGTCTAATGGGTCAGTAAATACTGAAATTAAGACCTTTCCATATTGTTTTATCGAGATTCTTTGGTAACTTTTCTTCTCAGATTTACCTGCTTCTGTCATGTCGTGTCCATCAACCCTTGTTTCTAATGAGTGTTTTTGTCCTTTCTGTGAGCCCCCTAGAGGAGTTCTGGCCCTGTAGTGGGTTACGCAGGGGGTTAATGTTAACTACAAGCTCAGGATTGGAAACTGCTCAATGGGAAGGATGAAGTTTGCCCCTCCCATAAGTGCTACAGTCTTGGCAACTCACAGAGATAGTTTTAACAACAGCTTGCACTGGGTCAAACTTCTACACAAGATCTTTTTAAAGCACTGAAAACCAATGATTTTACATTGAGGATGAAAGTGTGCCTGACACAAGCCAGGATATTTTCCATGGCCTCAAAAGTACGTGAAAATCAGACACTGATTAAGAGAGATCTATTGAGGGTTCATTGAATTATAATAATACCGGTGAAGAATATTGAAAATACCATGGATAGCCTAAACAAAGAAATCATTCTCCATTCTGTCTTAGAAGTACCACAAGCATGCTTCCTACAAGCAAGGCTGATATGTCATATCATGTATGTTGGACATGTTGCCAGGAGAGACGAGTCCCTGGACCAAGCAGGACCTCGTGACTGGTAAAGTAGAGGGGTTGTGAAAACCAGGACAGCCCTGGACTAGATGAGTTGACAGTGTCTGAAACAATGGGGTCCAGCCTGAGAACAATTATGAGGACAGAACAGGACGGGCGGACAGTGTTTGTTTCTGTGGAATGCAGGGTCACTGTGAGTCAGAACTTCCTCAAAGGCACATTTAAGCAACAAGCAACAGCAAGAAGGTCACTATGAGCCAAAATCAATGACAGAGAATTTGTTTATTTCATTGTTTATGAGAGTTCTTAGTCCCAGCTAATGTCTTTTTTTTTATTAAATCATTTTATTGGGGGATCATACAACTCATCAGAATCAACGCACGCATCAATTGTATGGAGATCACATTTGCACATGTATTGCCATCATCATTCTCGAAACATTCTCCTTCTACTTAATCTTGGGCTATCAGCTCCCCATATTTCTCCTCCCTCCCCTCTCCTCCTCCCCCATGAACCCTTAATAGTTTACAAATCATCACTATTTTGTCATATGTTACACTGTCTGATGTATCCCTTCACCCACTTCCTGTTGTCTGTACCCCAGGGAGAGAATTATATGTAAGTCCTTGTATTTGGTTCCCCCTTTCTACTATACCTCTATCAATATGTATTACAATTCACTAAAAATATTAATAAAAGGGATACAGCTAAGAAAAACTTTACCTAAAGGTTAAAATTAGCTTGTGTTTAATAAACATAAGGATGTAGGTGAATGTAAATGTTGGATGGAAGTGTAAGATATGAAAACATAATAATTTATAAATTATCAATCAATTTCAGAGATCTACATATAACATCCTCTCTGGGGCTTGGCCAGCAGGGAAGTGAGTGAAGGGACACATTGGACAGTGTATGATATGAAATAATAATTTGTAAATTATTAAAGGTTCATGGAGGGAAGGAAATATGGGGAGGTGGAGCTAGGGGCCTTAGTGGAGGGAGAATGTTTTGAGAATGATGATGGCAGAAAGTGTGCAAATGAGGTCTGCAAACAACTGATGTAGGTATGGATCCCAATAAAATGTATGAGTGTATGAGTACCCAATAAAATGATTCTTTTTTTAAAAAGAGGGGGAGGGGAAAGAGGAGCTTTTTTTTTTTTTAAGGAGCTTATACTATAAGGGCTCAAGTAGAAAATGTTTGGAAATGAATGTGGCAACTTCTGTACAAATGTGCTTGATACAGAGGATGCAATGAATGTTATAATAGCTGTATGAGCCTTCAATAAAATTATTTAAAAAATTAGTAGAAAGGAAATGCAATGGATGCATGGATGGATTGTAATAAGAATCATGTGCACTCCCAATAAAATTATTTTAGAAAAGGAAAAAAAAGAAATCCTCATTAAGTAAAGGTAACAGAATTAGTGAACAGATATTCTAAAATAGCTTATTATTTTCAAATGCACAACTTGCTTAAATGAGAATACTGGTAAATTTTTATTTTATACAATAAATATATAATTCTATGTTTAGGGCAACTTTCAACTATATTACAAAATCATAATTTAGTATAGAACTGAACAACGGAGTTTTCTCAGGAAAAATTTTTCCTTTAACTGAAGGACTTTAATTGAAGCTTTCTTACTCCTGGAGAATCAATTTTGTGATTTTGCTTTCATCCTTGAATAGCATAAGAGGTCCCTTCTCATATATCAAATCTTCTTTGGGAACCCTCAATCTATTTCCTTTATTGTACTAAATCAGCCCTGCCTTTGGAGGTGAGAAACTTAAGATTTATTATAGTCAGTGGTTTCAAAAGTCTTATTATTCTGATTTTCACATCTTTTAGGATTTGAAGTAAAGTTCATTATGCTTATTGCTTAATAGCCACATGATTTAATATCTTGCCTCCTGTTTAAAAAAATGACGTGTGCCTTTAAAACTATTAAACAAAATGTTTTATGTTGTCAGGTAGCAATGTTTTAAGAATTAACAGATTCTGTATTTCTGAGCACACACACATCGTATGTGTTATAATAGAGAGATATACTAATACTTGAATTCAGCTAAAGATCATTTCAAATTTGATTCTTTGTGTTTGCTGACAGTCAATAAAAGTCATAAGGGTTTAATGGTAGGTAAGGACAGAAATTTAATCACAAATAGAATATACAAATTATCGGCTAAATGTATTTTGTTATATTTAATTATTTTTTAACCAACCAAATACTTTAAAGAAGATAACTTTACTTTGTACAAATTTTCAATAATTTTGTCTTTGACAAGCAATTATGCCATAGTTTGTCCACTTCATTGTAGCTCGGTACAACATTTATTCTACTGTGCAGTTTTCCATTTATATGTCTTTCTGTCATATATAGAAATATCAATGTTTTCTCATTTTTATCAAGCCCAGACAAGTTATTTTTAAATATACTGTTTTATGAATTGAACAAATATGTATTGCATAACTACCCTATATGAAGCCATTGCCTTAAATTCTAAATTTATAACACATTCAATCAAATAAATTCAGTGTCAGATGATATACACTCTGCACAAAACTTCCATTCCCTCCAAATTGACCAATAACCCTGTGGAGACCGAGAAAGGGTCCATCTTTCTGCCCTCTCTCTCCCTCTCATGGTTCTTCGGATCCTGTGAATTTGGACTGGACGCTTTCCCTTTCTCATTTCCGCAGCCCAGCATCTCCTGCTACAGGGGACATCTCCAACTGCCGGCAGTTATTTCACTATCCATAGGAGTTGATCCTTCTGCCCCTCCTCTTATTTCAGAAGACAAATACTGCAATGAAGCAAAGAAAGCTAGAACGGAAGCGAGTGGCCTTTGAATCAAACGATGAGATATACATTATTGTCATTTCACTTGGTTAGTGTCACTGTGGCTCACTTTGTAAATCACGGTGAGACATGAGGACAGAAAGGAAAGAAGGAGAAATTCCAAGAAAGAGTTTTTACACCTAGCAACATAACACGTTTCATCCACATAGAATTTAGCATTTTTTTGTATTTCATTTATCATGTGTGCAGCTGATCAAAAAAGCACGAAAAACCTTCTTGGTTCACTTAATCCAGAATCATCATGGTCATCCTCCAGAGAAAAGATAAAATTGATTATATTATATCTTCCTTACTTCTGTTGATGTTCTTGTCTCTATTGGGTTCATCCAGCAGGCTAAAGGGTTTCCATTCTGAGCTCTAGACACTCATATTTTTAAGTGTCACCACACAAAATTGAAACCTCTAGTGATGTTTGTGATGGTTGTTATTCTTCAAGAATAGGTTTAAAACTGATTAAATTCTTGACAAACAAAATAATAATAATGAGTCAGCATGTGAATTAAAGGACTATTTAAAACATATTTTTTTCTAGTATATACTCTTGCTACATCACGTGCCTGCGAATAAAACTAATGGCGATTTTTACCACTGGTAGGGTTAGAAAATGAAATAAGATCAGCTCCCATCATAAACCCACCTGGAAGATTACCTTTCTTATTAACAGTCACTTTCACTTCAACTATTGAGTCTCCTAAAATGGAAAAGGTGATACTAGAGAATAACTTGTTCAAAATGAAACAGAGAAGAGTGAAAGATAGTCATTTCTTCTCAAGTATTTTGTATCTTAAGTCTTTTATATAATAGAGAGAGTTCAGAAATCAAAATAGAAAAAAAGGAATACAACAAAAAAGGATGAGTGCACTTTCACCTAAAATACTTTTTTCATAGAAAAATGATATTTATCCAAAAATGTTTTTTAAACATGCCCAGCACAAGTGTAATGGAGTCTTAATTCTTATCTAAAATGATGTCAAATCACAGTGAAGACCAAAACCCAAACCCACTACTATCTAGTTATTAAAATCCCTTCTATGTTTTCCAACTATCATTATTGCATAATTTGTCTTGCTGTCGAGTTTATTCTGACTCACAGTGATACTCTAAGACCTAATAGACCTGTCCTTGTAGGTGTCTGAGACTAACTCTTTAGGGGAATAAAAAGCTAGGTCCTCCTCTGTGGAGCAGCTGGTGGTTTCAAACTACTGTCCTTGTGGCTACCAGCTTTAGACCTCACCGTAGCTTCAAGGTATGAAATATTCCACCCCAACTAGAGCTTTCTGGCTCTAAGTGTTCCAATATGTGTGATGCACTGACAAAGTCAGACATGCTTAGTAAGGATTCAGTATTTTTAAAATGCAATTTTTCTTTATTTCTTTTTTGAAATAAATATTTTATTGGGGGCTCTTAGAGCTCTTATAACATTCAATACATTGTTCATATTAAGCATACTTTTACACGTTACCATGTTCTTCTACAAACATTTTCTACTTGAACCCACCCAGCATGTGCTCCTTTTTCTCTCTTTACTCTAGTTATTTTTTTTTAAATTCCAACTCCTCATATTTCCCCTTCCCCCTTTCCTCCCCTATGAACTCCTAATAATTTACAAATTTTTATTACCTTTTTATATCATACACTGTCTAATTTGTCACTTCACTCACCCCCTGCCCATTGTCTGCACCCCAGAGAGGAGGTCACTTGTAGATCCCAGAAATTAGTTCCCCATTTTTCTTTATTTCATGGGAGGTGGGGGGGAAATCCACCATGATCTCCCTCCCCTCATCCACTATGCACAGTATTCTAGTTTAGAAATTATCTTCAAAGAGTTCTTGGAGCTTTCAGGGAGAGAAGTCCCTGTATTCCAAGTTTACTTATCATCATTAGAAAACTTAATTCCTAATGATACTGAAACTAGTTATAGAACTTCCCGAATAAGAAACATCTTCATGAAAATCAGCATATGCAAATCTGAGTGAACATTCTTCTGGTTTTTGAATATAGACACATTTAATTTAAAATGATTTTTCCCCTGTTTGCATCATCCTAATATTTTTTGGTATGACTTTTCATTTGGAAGCCTTATGAGTCTTCAATTAGGTCTCAATTTTAGCTACTGTTAAGAATGACAGATTGTCTAATGTTACCCTGATGTAAATAATGATGATAGTCCTTTAAACGAACCTGTCAAACTTTCAACTTTGATGAACATCTACTAAATTTTAGTATTTGACAAACTAGTAGGAAATTTATTTATGTAGTTAATATTCTTTCAATTTCAACAGAGCTTCCCTTGTTTTACCTTCAGCAACACAACCTAGCCCACAATGTTTTCTCTCCTTTCTGAGGTTACCGAAGCAATGGGAAAAAACCTCTTGTCGTTTCAGTTCAAATTTATAATAAGGTTTCTAAGGCTTTATAAATCTTTGCAGAAGTTGACCTTTTTGATGGTTTTGAAAAGTCGATGTTTAGATTCAAGCTCAAGATAATGAGAGACTCCCTAAATGTACATGACTAGAGGCAAAGTGAGGAGAAAGCTGGAGTTTTCTACTCCCATAAAGAGTTGTAGTCTCAGAGACCCACAGAGGCACTTTTTACCCTATCCTCGACGCATCTGCATAAACATAATGGCATTGAGTGAATGTGTGAGAGACAAAAAAACTGACGAGGAGCCAATGTAAGAGGCGCCAAATATTTAATTTGAATCGAGGAGCCCACAGCTCAGGAGGGAAACCCTGCTTGCATAAGATAGAATCTGCTTTGGGGTTTCTTGAGAGGGCTCTTCTTATATTCTACTTGAAGAAATTTATGAGAAGGGAACTACTGAAACAATTGTCACCGGGATGATCCCCAAACCAAACCAAGTCATCAAGTTATTTCTGACTCAAAGCTATAGGACAGATTAGAATGGCCACTGTCAATTTCTTCCTTTCTTTTTTTTTTGACATCACTACCCCCTGGTGGTCATGGGAGCTACCAGCGCTGTTCCTGAGAGCAGCCATTGGATTTGAACCAATGCTTTACCAGGCAGAATGTCCTTATCCATAAACTGGTTTCTCCTGACAATCTGTCCAAAGTATATAGGACGTCTCATCCCTACCTCTAGGGAAAATGCTGCTCTACTTTCTAAATATGTTTATTTGTTCGTTTGTTTTTTGGCAGGGCATGAAACTTTAAATATTCTTCATCAGCACCATAATCCAGATGCTGTCACTTTTTCATTGGTTTTTCTCTATTTGTTGTCCAACTTTCACATATGTACGTAGGGTTTGAAAAATGTCCTGGCTTAGATCAGGTGAACCTTCCATTTCCCAGTAACATCTTTCCTTTTAACACTTGAAAGAGGTCTCCTGCAGCAACTTTACCCCATGAAATGCACCCTTTGAACTCCTGACTACTGCTTCCATGAGTTGCCATAGTGGACAAAAGCAAGATGAAATCCTTGACAGCTTCAATCTTTTCTGCATTTATGACGCTGTTACCTGTTGGTCCAGTAGTGAGGGTTTGACTTCTTGACTCAGAGTTGTGATCCATGAAGGCTATAATCTTTGATCTTCCTCAAGAAGTAATTCAAGTCCTCCTCACTTTCAGCAAGCCAGGTAGTGTCATCCACATACCATCTATAAGCAAGGGTGTCTATGTCTCCCTTCACTCTGGATCCCACCTTCTTTTGTATATAATCTAGTTTCTCTGATAATTTTCTCAGCATACAGATAGTGGTGGGAGGATACAACCCTGATGTACACCCTTCTTGATTTTAAAACATGTAATAGTCCCTTGGTCTTCCTAACTTGTCCTCATGCTCCTCTTTGTGAGTGGTTGCATCTATTGTAGTCAGGAGAAGTCGCATTTTACATCTGATCCACGGACCTGAACTGACTGGATTTACCCACTTCTATAATTGTGTGAGTGCTTGGTGTATAGAAATCTCTTTCTAAATACGTTTATATACAAGAACCACTGATTTGTGTCTCTAGAAAACTCAACCTATCATTATGTACACATTAAATCAATATATATCAGTAAATTCTGATGTAAATAGTCTAATTTTCTCACAAGGTTTTATCTATAAATGAGACACAAAAAAGGATGAAAGCATTTTATGGAAGCCTGAATAACAACATCTAGAATTTTTAATATAACAGCTTCAGTCATATTTGTAGCAAACAAAATTTTAGAGCACATTTGGAACATGTTAAATTTCTACTTCATGATAATGTACACATTTAAAAGTAGCACATATACACATACATACTCAACACACAAACTGAACTGAAAATATTCCAAACAACATGCAATCCCTAAAATAAAGACATAGACAAGCCTTTGAATTCCTAAAACAAACCAAAAAATCCTTTTGGAAAATGCTTATAAAATATCTTTCTATTCTTTCCTTTCCTCTGCCTATTATTGTTTTATAAAGATCTTTAAAATACGCTCTTATTAATATTTTTATTTCACAGTTAAGAGCCCTGATACTTATAAAAAATAAATGATTTTTCTAGGATTTAAAGTTATTAATACATGTGTGGCTCACCTGGAACCAAACCCAATCATTCAAATTTTACATGGACTTTCTCAATAATGCCTGAGATGAACATATTTATGTTGACAATTACTTGTCTACTGAAAGATAGATTTTAAGCTAAACTAAATAAAAGTTTAAGAACTTTGCTTATTATTGCTTCTAGCATTGCTTTTTGTCATGATGTACGTGGAAATTTATGGCACAGATTATATTTCCTTTCTATAGTTTTTTTTTCACATTTTGTTTCATGCCTGCCAGTGTTACATCACTGCTCTCCACTGTTAAATCTTTCCATTTATCCTTAATTTCCTATCCATTCATGCTTTCTCCAATTCATCTTGGGACAACCTCTTTCATATATTTCAGTTTTGTTGTGCTAAATTGATCATCACCTTTCTGGTCTTACTGTCCACTATGACCTTGTGTATTGTTCAGCTGAGAGTAGTGCCTTTGGGAAAAGTTTATATCCAGGCCTGAAGACTGATGGAGGGCAGTAGTGTGAAAGATGAGGAAACCGGGTTTTGTTTGTTGTTTTTAAATTGAGTTTAGTTCCATATTTTGCTCCAATCTTGCTTTCTCCAAGCAAACAAAGATCCTATGGTAAAGTGGCATTTCTAAATCTGGTCCTTCTAGCCATATCGCTGTTATTCCCAACAATTGACTGAATGGGGCTCTGCGTGCAGGGCATGTGCAACAGGAATAGAAGGGGTCGGTCAGTTTTAATGACCACAATCCCTGGTTATAAACACAAGCCACCTCTGAAGCAAGGGCGATGAAAAAATCCCAGGGTCAGTGTAAGAGGAGCAGGTTCGAGATCTCTAGCTGAAGTCCATACAGAGAGGTATGGAAAGGCCCATACAGAGGGGCCAGACGCCAGGCCACTTGACTGCAGACTGAGACAAGCCCACTTTATAAGCCCCTAGTCGCCTAGAGGCAGAGAGCTGAAGTGCTGGGCGGCTCACTGCAAGCACAGTGGGTTCCAACCACTAGCCACTGTGCAGGAGATGGGGTCTCCTTCATCCTTGTAAGAGCAGTGGCTTCCATGGGCACAGGAGCAGTTCTACCCTGTCTGACAGGGTCACTTTGAATCAGAACAACTCACCTGCAATGAAAGTGGGTCATCAAATTAAGGAGAGCTAATGTGGGGACTATAATATGCCAATTGGCCTTGATGGTTCCTGTGATTAGATTTCTCATTAGATTTCCACCTGTCCCATTAACTCATTCTGTCAGCATGTTCAGTAATAGCTATTAAGTTTATGCAGAACATACATATGTGTATAACAAATGGTCTGCCAAATCTCCATGTAGTTGTCGATATAGCCATTTTTACATACTTATACCTGTTCATCTTGATTGTCAACTTATAAATCAAAATGTAAATTACCATTTCCCATGAATAATAATATGATAGTATAGGCATGTCTCATTGTTTTCTTTTTCTTTAGTGAGACCAGGCTGATCACCTCCTTATTGCAAATCACGTTTCCCTCATCCGATTACTCTCCCCTTACTGAGAGAGCTGTGAGGGTATGTCTGGCTGCTAACCACAAAGATGATGATTTAAAGCTATCAGCTAGTTTAGCAGCTAGAGGTGGGGCTGCAGGATGAGGCTATCTGGTCCCATAGAGATGCATAGCCTCACTCACCTTACCTAAGTTCACTCTAACTCTGAATTGGCAAAGGGGTAGTGGCTTCTCCCACCTTTACCACTCCCCTTCAGTTCCACGCAATTTTCAATGAATGTTTCTGGTGTGTATTTCTTTCTTTAGCATAAACGGTTCCTTGACTTTTTATAATATTCCTTATGCAATATGTTATCTTTGTGATTGACTTATTTTATTCAGTGTCATATTCTCTACTATGTCCATGCCAAATGAGTTATTTTTCTAAATTCTTTGTTTTACTTTAATGCTGCCTAGCATTTCATTCTGTGGCTTTGGCATACTTAGTGTATCCATTGAAAGACACATTATTACCATCTTGTTGCTGCCATAGTTAATACTGCAATGAGCATGGGTTTCCTGACACTTATATCTTTAGCTTATATAATTAGAAATATAGCTGCTGGAGCAAGTGATTTTCCCCCCAACTTCCTAAGGATATTTTATTTTTTTCATTTATTGATGGATTCTAATAGCTAGGGTTTTGTTGAGGATTTGTGTGTCTATGAGAAATATTTATGGGTGGTTTTCTCTTTTGAGCTATCCTTTTCCATTGAGTACTTGAATGGTTGTTTTCTGTTCTGTCATGATGTTAGAGAAATTTATTTTCCAGTATTTCTTAAATTATTTTTTGTCCTCCTATTCTAGTATGTTTGTTCTTTTTGAAAATGTCCTGTAGAACGCTTATGGTTCTTTGTTTTTTTTTTAATTTTTATTGAAATTTAATTTCTAGAGATTTTACCTTTAGGTTCACTGATGGGTGCTTCCATTACATCAATTCTATTGTTTTCATCTTTCAGGATTTTCTCCAACTCTAATATCTTAGTGTTTGTCTTTTGTAGTTCTATATGACATTGACAAAATACAAAATTCATTACTGTTTTGTCAGATTCTTCTCGCAGTACACCCTTGAGTTCTTTGTTTATTTTTATTGTTTGCTGCAGAACTCTCAATTTTTTTTCTTCATCCATTGAATTCAGTTACATATCATTCTTCAGAAGTCCCTCATGGGAAAATCTAATGCCCCCATGCTGTACCTGCACACACACTTTTTTTTTTTTAATCTGGAAAATCCCCTGAATTTGAGTCTGTGTATATAAGCCAATTGTTTGTGTCTCTTCATGTTTTCTCATGAGTTCTGAAAGTGGCGGTTGTTTCTGAAGCACAGGTTGTGTTGTATTTCTCTCTGTTGGCCAGCTAATATCAAAATGGCTCATACTGCAGGTTCAAGGCTGGCTGAGTATAGTGGCGGTAGGGGATTCTAAGCCAGGATTAATGACAAACAAAAGTAGTTACCATTGGTTTCAAGATATCCAGCTTTTTCTGTGCCAGAAAATTGTAATGAGCAGAATAGCTGTAATGAAGGAACCAATAAGGGAATGTCTAAGAAGCTCTAGTGGCCCACCAGAATGTTATTAAATTTCAGCCCCTCTTATGCTAATTTTCCCAGAATAGTTTCAATGACCACAGCTCAGGTTCCATCAACTTTGGCCTCCCCAGGTGAAAGCTATCTCCTCTGGAAAGGGGAAGGGAGAGTGCCACTGGCCTCTGTGGGATAGAATTCAGCACATCTTGGCACTAAAGCAGATGTAGGGAACAAATGGGCAGCTGACCTCTTTTTCATTCCCACTACCAAAGACCTGAGTGCTGCAGGGTGAGGGCATTGAACCTGGCAGACTCTGGGCAGGGGAGTCAGAAGGCAAGATCTTGCTCTCTCAGAATTACCAGACTCTCTGGTTCGGACTTCTGTTCTCATGGGGAGGTTCAGAAGTCAGCTTTTTAAAATTCTTCTCTGTTTTCTCTCTTGAGATCTTTGCTTAGAGAGGTTGCCTCCAGATCATCTGGCTATGTGACCACATTTTTCAATAAACTCTTGCCCAGCTTTGCTATTGGGTTTGTCAAGACTCTGATTATGTTATCGCGGTTCTGATTTCTTCATAAAACAAATTCAAGATTTTGCTATCGTTTTCCATGTTATGAAATAGTTTTAATTCAGACGATGTCAACACTTGTTTGAATGTTTGTTAAAATTCATTGGTGAAATCAATTGGACCAGGACCTTTTCATTATTGGGCACTTTTTTGACTGTTCAACTTATTATTTTGTTATTCAAATATTCATTGATTCTGCATTAGTGTAGGTAGATTGTGTGTGTGTGCAGACATTTGTCCATTTCTTCTGGTTTTAAAATTTTTTCAGAGAACAATTCCTCAGTACTCTTTTCCTTTCAGATTATTCTGTTGTAACGTTACTCATTTCATTTGGTAATACATTTATTTGCACTGCCTTTTCCCCTTTTCTTTGTTAATTTTCCAGGGGGTTGATAATTTTGTAAATCTTTCCAAAGACCCAAATTTGTTTCCTGTATTCTCTCTAATGTTTATCTCTTTAGTTTTATCATGCTCCGGTCTTTCTTATTCCCGATCTTTTGGAGATGTAGATCTTTATTTATGCTGTCTTCTAGTTGCAAGAGCTGTGAGCCTTGCTTTGCCATGTTTCAGAAGTGAGGCTATGCTTTCACTCTCATTTGTTTCTGGTATTTCTTTTTTAGTCTCACATTTTAAGTCTTTTTTTTTTTTAAGTATTTTAGGCATCACTGCCCTCTGGTGGTGGGAGTAGGAGGCCCAGCCTTTGCTCCTGTGCACTGGAATTGAACCTCCCAGTGGGCCACAGTCCTGCGCACAACGACTACGCCACCGGGGCTCAGCCCATTTTATGTCTTTATTACCCAGTAAATTTTAATTATTTTTGTTTCCATGGATTTGAGGCTCTATCCCTGTTCACATCATTATTAATTACTGATTTGTTTTTTGTTTTTGGGGGGGCATCACTGACCTCTGGTGGTGGGAGTAGGAAGCTCAACCTTTGTTCCTGTGGAGCCACTGCTGGAATTGAACCTCCATCCCAGTGGTCCACAGTCACACGCGCCACCACTACACCACCGGGCTCAGCCCTTAAATGTTGATTTTTATTTTACTTTTTTTTTTAACCATTGTGATTCTAGAAGAAACTTAGTGTCGTTCTGATGTTTTAACATTTTTATGCTAACTTTTTGACCTAACAAATGGTATTCTGGAGTTGACTTTTTTGTCTTTAAATCTGTTGTTTGCTCTACTAGATTTTGTGCCTATTTCAATGAGTGCCTGGTTGTGTTCTCTGATTGAGCTGACTGTTTAATTCCTTTTCCCTTAAGTATTTTTTTTTCTTTGAGAGTTATTTTGCTAGAAATTAATATTAATTTTGCTGTTGTTCTTGTGGTAGCCATTAAGTTGCAATATAATTTTTCATCCTTTTGTTTTTTATATTGTGTCTAAGATGAGTTTTTTGGAGGAAGCATATTGATGGATCTTGTTTTCTTATCCATTCTGCCACTGTCTTTCTTTGGAGTGGAGTGTTTTGTCAATTAACTGTCAGTGTATTACATAATAGATATGAATTTATTGTGTTTCTTCTGTGGTTTCCTTATGGTATAAATTATTGTGTTCTTGAGATTTTCTATATTTCTGTTTTACTCTTTTTTCTTTGTGGCCTCACTGCCCTGTTGGGAGTAGGAAACCCAGCCTTGCTCCTGGAGAGTTGCTGCTGGATGTGACTGTCAACGCTGTGAGCTGCAGTCCCACACACAACCACTACGCCACCAGCGCTCAACCAAGATTTTTTCTTGAGTTTCTCTGTCCTGTAATTGTATTCATTATGTATACTGTTATTCGATTTTATTTTCATTGTTGATTTGGGGTTTATCAACTTATTACGATTTTCTTATTTTTGATTTCTGTAGGTTTGTTAACCACTCTGGTTACCTTGTAATTAACTTTTATTTCCTTAAGTTTAAAACAATCTGTTCTGTATTATATCATCTCCATTTTCTCTTCATTTGGAATTTCTGGAGTTATGCATTTCTATCCTCTTTTTGCTTTTTAGTGGTCAATATTGGCAAAATGAAGCCTCTTGTTCTCTATTTCCACTATTTTAATTTTATTTTGGAAATTCATTTATTCTACGTTGCTCTCTGAGTGTTGCTATATATCTTTACCCAGGTTTGAAGTTGTTGCTTATATGTTCAAAGGGCCCTTTAGCATTTCTTACAAATTAAAAAAAAAAAAAAACTCTATGTGAGTCTTAAAAGACTCATGATAGGCAGTCCAAAACCACAACCAGCTCCATAGGAGAAAGACTGGGCTGTGGACTCACATAACCAGCAAAAGGCGGGAAACCCATCAGCAGTGACTGAGTGAGCTGTGACTTTTTGGTGGAGAGTGAGTTTTATGTAAGTCAAGTAGTCATATTAATGATCACATTATTTGGGTTGAGATAACACAAAGTGTACTTTCTTTGCACATAATTATAAAATAATAAAGAGTAAATAACACTAGAGTAACAGTGTTAGTTGTTGAGTTGACAAGGGCAGGATGTAGGTAAACATTCATATCTCTGTAAGTGCTACTATTATTACCTAAATGAGCAAGAAAAGTTCATTGCATTGAATCTATAGATTATTATTTGTCCCACAACATTTTACATATGCTTTTCAAATTTATTAAAAATAGTTTTTGTGAACAAAAGGCAATATAATAGTGGTAGATAGTTTAAATATATTTCAAGAAGAGTATAAGTAATTTTTTTCAACAAAAATTTCACCTATAGAGGTTGCCCTTACTGGATCAACCATGTAGCTCTCAAATTTGTTTCATTAATGGAAAGCATTAATGGAGAAGCTCATTTTCATTGATTAAACCAAGGGCAAGAACATACTATATGACAGACCATCAATTGTTCAGATGTGAGTTCAAGTAGCAGCTCAAGAAAATGAAAACAATTAATGAAGGTTAATATACGACAGATCATCTCAGAAATTTATTTTACAGATTCAACACTAATGACTGAAAACAAGTAAAATTAAATCCTTGAAAACATTAAATTTTTAAATCCATTTTTCATGGTATTGCTTTGGTCCACACCCAGCACCCAAGGATAAAGCAGTCAAAAGTTTATTGCAGTGGGAAAAATTGCTAGAATGTACCACTGTAAGGTGTTAGAAACCCTGAAACAAGCCATACTAATTTGAATTGCCTCAAATATATGTGAAATGTTCATAATATAATAAGGAAGACTAAAGAAGAATTGAAGAATTTAAAATGATTTTTGCTAAGTATACTGAATAAATTTTAGATTTCCAGAAGAACCAACAAATCCAAAATGTAATCATTAAAGACAATGGTGGTGAGATATTCTCTCCTGTGTTTGGGGCATGTTATCAAAGAGGAACAGTATGCTTAGCGAAGTCATGGGTCAGAGAGAAGAGAAAGGTCATTAATGATACAGATCAAGACATTGGTCAAAACAAGGTCTCACCAGGAGTGATTGTGAGGATGGCACAGGTCAAGGCCGTATTTAGTTCTGTTGTGCATAGCTTTGCTTTGAATTCGAAACAAATTAATGACATTTAAAAAAGAATAAAAAGTTTAAAACTCATATTTCAGAAACAGATTTTGCAATTTCTGATGTTTTGCATTTAGATTTTACAGGCTATTTATTCTGCTATTATTGCATGTCACTTTTCAGTTTTGCTGTTAAGCATTTGTACAACCTTCATTTCTTGGATGATGAATTTCCTCATCTAGAATATGAGAGGTTGGGTTAGAAATTGAAAATAGTTAATAACTGTAATAGAGAAGACACTTAAACTTTTGTTCTAAATCATTAGCTTTATGATCATAAGTAAGTCATTTTTTCTGTCTGAATCCGTACACACACACACACACACACACACACACACACACACATATAATCAACCACTTGATTTTGATTTTATCAGCAATGATTACAGCTAAGCAACAATATTTGATTCTGTTCATGGGTTCTATATGTGTATGTGTATATATATTTATATATATATATATATATATATATAATATTTTCTGGATGATCTCAAATAGAGATCATTTCTTTAGAATATTGTCTTCATTTTTTCTATCTTCTCATTCCAATTGACAGCTCTTCATTTCACCTTCCTTTTTCTCTGACAGCATGCTGACATATTTTAGACTCTCCTCACCTGATTCATTTTCTCTAAACTCTCTCCCTAAGGGAAATCAAAATGTCAGCTTTGAGTCTGAAAAAGATTGATTTATTATCAGGAATTCATTTCTCCTTTTATGTCAATCTTTATATTGCTTGTTAGGGAAACTTATATTTATATTAATACAATTAGAAGAATGTAATCATTATTTTAACCACATTTTTCTCTATCCTGTTAACTCCCAGAATTACCACTCTGAAAAAATGTTAGTGATTTCTGAATTCCCTCCCTGCCACAAAACTTCAGGTAACAAATTTCCAGTGGCTGCTAGAAATTATGAAGGACAAATTATAGTATAATATTTTATATGAATTGCATTCAATGCATTCACTTATTTAGATTGAGGGCATATTTCTATAACAATAAATCATAATATTATAGTTATGGCATAAACTTTCCATTTCAATTATTTTTTACGTTTCATTAAAAAAAGTAGTTACTAGGTCATGACTTATCTTGCTATGTCTATTCCCATGTTAGGAACTCCATTCAATTTTATATAAGTTGCCTGTAATTGTACATACAAAAGTCACTTAGTACTTAGACTACTTCTCATTGTTTTGCCTATAAAAATCCCCAAATCTCATTCATTTTGTGTTAGTATCCCATGCCACCTCCATTCAGGTGGTTTAAGACCTGAGCCTTATTTTGTTCTTGATGGAACATTGAGCAAACAGCTCTGGCAGTTAGTCAGGGGGTAGGAAAATTCACAAGAACAGAGGTAGAAGCATGACAAGTAGAAACAACAGAAAGAAGGGACTCGTTCTGATAAACTCCCAAACTGAAGTCAAGTCCTCAGGGAAGGATCAGTGTAGGAGTTCTCTGAGATATCAGGGAAATGCTATGTTCATGAGAGAAGCCTGATAGAGATAAGGATTGCCCCATGGATAAAGGTCAACAGTTTATAGAATTTAGGTGAGGCAAGACAGATGTTTTTGAAATGATATAAGTCAAGGTCAGCTACTCTCCCACCTAAGCCACACAATTATCAGTTGCAACTATCTATTAGGTACAGTGTATTATTTTTCTGATTTGGAGAAGAAGACAGACACCATTGTAGACAGATATAAGCAGATATTTTATTCTGCAATGCAATATTGGAGTCAAATGCAGTTTGTAAAAAAGCCAGAAATAATGGCAGGGAAGAATACATGGCTTAACTACTGAACTTTCCATGTAGACTACATGTTTATTTGCAGTGATCCCAAAATAGCTTTAGAAATTTTGCCCAAATATGAACTTTTTACTTGCTTTAAAAAAGAAATGACCAACGTGTGCTTGATCTTTTTTTTCAGTTACTGTGCCAAAGTTTTTAAAGCAAAATTGACTCATTATTAAATAAAACCTGGGAAAGTGAAATGAAATGACTTGTCTTGTTGTTTGTAGTCTTGCTTGGATTCTGTTTGGAAATTTGGCCCATAAATTGCCAGTGACTATCCTAGGTTTGGGTTTATATTAACACATGAATTCAAACAAGAACATTATTTGAGGCTTTAGCAATTAAATCAAATGTCACATGTTATAAACTGCCTATGAGCTACTATGGGATGATGTTAAAAGTTAAAAGCTTAAAATTTAATGACAACCTTTTTTATGTATGAGTTGATAGAGCATGTAATAATAATACTCCATGTTAGGGGTTTTCAAATGCATCAAGCAATGGAATTTTTCCATTCAAATAGAATATTCTTTGTGCACAAATGTATACAATAGACGAAAGTCCAGTAACTAGGACTAAAAGTGGAGAAGACGGGATGGATCCAGCATCATTCTGGTCTCTTCCACTGCAGTACTAGGTGGCACTGGGGGAACTCTGTACCTTCTCAGTATACAATTTACCCCACTGTTGAAAACCACATTTCAGCCACCAAAGCAATACTTTTGCATCACACTAGTTTAGTTCTTTTTAAGTTCATCGGAAGCCATTTACCTTAGTTAATTTGATTTGCTAGAGTAGGATTAATTTGAGTTTCCCTACTAATGTTAGTAAGAAGCCAATGATGCACAGTTTTATATATATATATATATATATATATATATAATTGTTTATTATTATTTTTAAATCATTTTATTGGGGGCTCATACATCGCTTTTCACAATACATAGTTACATATAGTGTGCCAAGAACTTTCACAGGCCTGCTTTCATTAAGATTTTCCAAATATCTGCTTTTCCACTCAAGGCCTTGACATCAGCTTCTCATGTTTCACCCTCCATCCTTTTCCCCCTCTCCTCCCAGTACTCATTACTTTATAAATTATTATTGTTTTGTCATAATTTACACTGCTCAAGATCTCCTCTTGCCCACTCCTCCTGATGTCCGTCCTCCAGATAGGAGGCAGTCTGTAGATCCCCAGAGTTGGGTCCTTCTCTCCACACCACTTTCCCTCCACCCATCCAGTAACTCCACTCTTACGAGTGGCCCCTAGGGGTTCATCGGCCCTGGGTTCCCTGTATTTCCAGTTGTCATCTCTGCTAGTGTATCTCATCCATACCAGTTGAATTTGCAAGGCAGAGTTAGGACCATGATAGTTGGGGGGAGAAAGCCATCAGGAACTAGAGAAAAGTTTTATGTTTCCTCACTACCTCACTGCACCTTGACTCACCCATCTCCTCCCCATGACTCCCCTGTAAGGGGGTGTCCAATTGTCCACAACTGGGCCTTGGATCCCCATCCTGCTCTTCCCCTCATTCTTATTGATTTGATTCTTGTTCTTTGATGTTTGATATCTGCTCCTTTCAGACCTTCGTGATCACACAGGTTGGTGTGCTTCTTACATGTGATCTTTCCTTCTTCTGCACTAGATGGCCACAGGTTCACCTTCAGGTCTTTAAGATCCCAGATACTTTGGTGGCTGGGCACCATGAGTTCCCTCTGCTCTGTCTATATCTGCATCCCTTTGTCTTCAGCAACTATGTTGGGAGGGCGGGCACATAATGATATGATTTTTGTTCTTTGATGCCCGATACCTGGTTCTTTCCACTCCTTATGGTCGCACATGCTGGTGTGCTGCTTCTATGGTGGCCTTTGGTCATTCGTTTGGTCCATTTGGTCATTCTCAAGCCTTTAAAACCTTAGGCATTATAACTTTTGATAGCCAGGTACCATCACCGCTGTTGCTCATATCTCCACCTGTCCTCAGTAATCATCTCAGGAAGGTGTGTACACAGTGATACAGTTTTTTCCTGTTTGATGCCTGAGATCTGATCCTTTTGACACCTTCAGCCACACTGGCTGGTGTGCGCCTTCTGTGTGACCTTGGATATTTCTCAGCTAGTTGGCCATTTGTTTATCTTCAGGCTTTGAGACCCCAGATTCTATATCCTTTGATATCTAGGTGCCATCAGTTTTCTTCACCACATTTGCTTATGCACCTATTTGACTTCAGTGATCATATTGCACCAGTGAGCGTCATGGAATACCAGATTCATAGAACAAAATATTCTTGCATTGAGGGAGTGCCTGGGTGGGGGCCCAAGGTCCAGCTGCTGCCTTAGTACTATCCTATAGCTATATTTACCTGAATTTATTCCCATTTTATCATAAATAATTATATTTACATATATACATGCCTGTGTTTAGGCCTCCACAAGTTCTTTTTGCCTTCTTGTTCCTTCCTCTATTTCCTTCTGCCTTCCTCCTGTCCCATTGTCATGCTCAGCCTTCATTTGAATTTCAGAACTTCCTCTCTGTTACATTGCCCTTATGTTAGCCCTACCAGACATCTCACATGCGCCTCACCACTGATTGCAGACCAATTCTTGCCCCTGTCCCTGAGTCTATCCATGCCCCTCTTTTTCGCCTCCTCCCCCATATCCGCCAGATTGGTATAGTCGTTCTTTTCTTCTTCTTCTTCTTCTTCTTCTTCTTCTTATTATTATTATTATTATTATTATTATTATTATATGTCCCCTACAGGGACAACACTGGAGAATCAGGGTCTGGAATTCACCCAGTCTGACCACACCACACCAAAGCAAGGGTGTGCAGCAGAGCAGAAGGAAGGACAGATCATGGAATTTCCAAGAGAGTGCGAAGGATATACTTTGGGGCCAGCATGAGACACCCTCTCAGATTCAACCAGGGGGCTTTCTTGGAGGATAACAAACAGACGTTGAACTATTTGCAGGCTTTTCTTTTGTTACTATTATTATTATTTTAATTATTTGTGTTATTTTTCTGGACATTGTTTCTATGTTGTCATCATTTTGTTTTCGTCATTTCATCTTGTCACGTCTTGTTTTCCTGTACATATTATTATCTGTGCAAGTCTATCTAGATAAGATAGGCTGAATGAACTACCTGGAGGAGAAAACAATGGAAATGATGGTTTCAGGGTGACATGGGAGATGGAATGGTGGGGGAAAAGAGGTGGTGTTGATCATTCCAGAGATAAGGGAACAACAAGTGATCCAAAATCAGTGGCAAGGTGGTTGTAACAGGCCTGATAGGAATTATTCAAGAGTAATGTAACAGAGAGAAATTACTGAAGCCCAAATAAAGATGAGCATGACAGTGGGACAAGACGAAAGTAAAAGGAAGTAGAGGAAGGAACTGGGAGGGAAATGGCATCTACAGAGGTCAAAATACAGACAAAATCATAGATGAATATATTTACATATCATGATGGGGAAATAATCTATGTGCATATACTAATAGGGTTAGCATTAAGGTACCAAATCGACATTAGACCTAAACTCACATACTTCCTCAATGCAGGATTACTTCATTCTATTAAATTGGCATTCCTTGATGTTCACCTTCCCAACACAATCACTGAAGAATAATGTGTGCACAAGCAAAAGTGGTTAAGAAAGCTGGTGCCCACCTATCAAAGATATAGCCTCTGAGGTCTTAAAGGCTTGAAAATAAACAAGCAGCCATCTAGCTTAGAAGCAACAAAGCCCAAATGGAAGAAGCATGCCAGCCTGTGTGACCATGAGGGGTGGATGGGATCAGTCAGCAGTCATCAAAAAACAAAATTCTTTTCATTATATGCCAACCTTCCTTATATGATTGCTGAAGACAATAGTGTGCTTAAGCAAATGTGATGAAAAAAACTGTTGGTGCCTGGCTTTCAAAACATATAGATTCTGGGGTCTTAAAGACTTGCAGATAAATAAACAGCCATCTAGCTCATAAACAATAAATTCCACAAGGAGACATCAAAGGAATCAGGTATCAGGTATCAAAGTGCTAAAAATGATATCATTGTAACTGAGGGGGATTACAGATTGGGGACCCCAGTCCATCTGCAGAAGTGACATCCCCTACAGAAGGGTTGTGGGGAGGAGATGAGCCAGTCAGGGTACAGTTTAGCAGTGATAAAATATGCAACTTTCCTCTAGTTCTTAAATGTTTCCTCCCTCCCAATCTCATGATCTGAATTGAAACCTCGAGAATCCAGGACAGATGATCCCTTCAGGATCATCAGTTAGTTTCAGATACGATTAATCACAGACAAGATGGCAGCATCTGAGAAGCTGGGGGAACCGGCAGAGAGACCACATGGCTTTGCCCTGATTGAGCTGGATCTCTGAAGCTAGGACAGCCACATGGAGATCTCTGCCAGTGATGAGTCACTTCTGCTGTGGATAGACCCTGAGCCCTGGAAGCGAGGAGCCATGTGGGGACCCCTGCCAGGATTCTGCATCCACTGACCTGTGACTTCGTAAGTTGGAAGGAGACTTTATAGACTGATTTCAGGCATATGGGTTAATATCGGACTTAGACTTTGTACTGGACTGGATTGGGATGCCTTCTTAGTGTCACATTCCTTTTGTATATAAACCCTTTCCTTACATCCACATGTGTGTCTATGAAATTTGTTCCTCTAGCCTACCCAGAATGACACACTATCCTTGCACATATATATGCCTGTACATATATGTGCAAAAGCACATGTATATTTGATGATTCTCTTTTATATAAATAGCAAAATGAGGATCATATTTGATTGCATTTTGCTTTAGAGATCTTAGAGATAAATCTATAATTGCCCTAATATTTTTTTCTTCACAACCACTGCATAAAATGTCAGTATTTATAAAAGCTAATATTTATTTTACCAATTAAAATATGCAAATTGTACCCTGTCTATTTAACATAATGAGTTAAATGACACTTTTGAACAGAAATATCTGCTAGTCCATACAAGCATTTATGTAGAATGGGATCCTAAAAGTGGAAGTATTAGAGTGTTTCTGCAGAATGTCCTTTCAATCAGCCACAGAAATTCAGTTTGTGTTTCTTGGAGCAATGATATGAATGATAGTTCCTTCACATATTCTATGAACTGCATATCATCAAATCTATATTATATTTGCCAGATATTCAAAAGCAATATGATTTACAATTATTTTTTGCATACCCTAACAGATGATGTGCTTAAGACTATTTTCTTATATTTCAAAATCACTTTATTTTTATCATTTTATTGGGGGCTCTTATAGCTTTTATCACAATCTGTACATACATTCATTGTGTCAAAGAAATTGTACATATGTGGCCATCATCATTTTCCAAGCATTTTCTTTCTACTTGAACCCTTGGTATCAGCCGACCCTCCAACCCCCATTGAACCCTTGATAATTTAGATTCATTTTTCACATCTTGAACCAACTGCTGCCTCTCTTAACCCACTTTTCTGTTGTCCTTCCCCCTGGATAGTGGGGTGCTGTTATATGTCAATTATTGTGATTGCTTCCCCTTTTCTTCGCCCACCTTATCCCTACTTTCCTGGTGCTGCTACTTTCATTATCTGTCCTGTATTCCCTGTGTTGAGAGCTCTTTTCGGTGTCAATATACATGCTCTGGCCTAGGTAGACATTTTTTTTTTAAGGCATCACTGCCCTCAGGTGGTGGGAGTAGGAGGCCCAACCTTTGCTCCTGGGAGCTGGAATTGAACCTTCATCCCAGTGGGCCGCAGTCCCGCGCACAACCACTATGCCACCGGGGCTCAGCCCTGGCCTAGGTAGACTTTTAAGGTAGAAGTGGGATCATAATAGTGGGGGAAGGGGGAGGAAGCATGAAAGAACTAGAAGAAAGTTGTATGTTTCATACGACAAAAAAAGAATCTTGTCCTGTCCCAGAAGTGTCACAGAAGAGTCACAATGAAGAGATGAGACCATCAGAGTGCTACTTGGAGCAGTGATGAAACTGTGCCCTGACTGGCTTATATCCTCCCTTTTTTGTAAGGACTTTTTTGTAAGGGAGTGCCAGTTGCCTACAGAGTCACAAGAAGTCTTTTATAAGTGTTTTGCACCTACCTTGAGATGGCTGCAATAGCCAGGAAAATGAATCTTTTTTTCGCCATATGAATAATTTTGAGTTCCAACCTCACATGTGGAATAGACACATCTCTCTCTAGTTGAAATTAGACCCCCATTCATGCCCAGCTCCATTTTAGTATAAAATGAAAGCTTTTATAAAACATGGAACATTTAAAGATTTAAAAGCAAAGATATGTGAAATAATATTTCTTTTTGGTGGCTGTCAGAAACATATGAAAATAAACATTGTGTTCACTTCAATGAACAAAAACATTGAACCTTACAAAGATCAAAAAGACACCCAAGGACTTATTTTCAGAGGATATGCTATTTTTCAAGTACAGTACAGCAATCCACATTTATTCAAATATAATTGTCTTTTGGAACATCTTTATAATTCTCCAAACCCTGAATTCCATCCTTGATTTCTTGCGACTCTGTTCCTTTAGAACCACTGTCCCCAATTTCCCATGTCAAGCAGTCGAGCTCTTATTAAATGAGCAGCTGTTACCATGTAAACTTCTCGGAGTGGTAACAACACTGTCAATGATTTTATCCCATGAATTCTTCACCCAAATCACGACCACTTGCAGACTAGACTTCACTAAGTTTCCACACTGATTTCTTGTCATGCTATTTTCAATGAAGTCATTAGTTGCCATGCGCAAATGGTCTTTGAATGACTTGTTTATTGCAATATCGAGTCTGCAAATAGGTCACACTGGGCAGATGAGAAGGGCTTTGTCCCGCTCCGCGACTAAAAACACAGGTTGTGCAGAAATGCAGCGTAGCCACTCTCATCACTAGGTCTTATTTTCGGGGTAGGGCTTCTATTGTGCAAATGCTTAGAAATCCTGTTAGGGTTTATTTCATGGGTAGGTCTTATTTTGGGGAAATGTGGTAGTTGATTCCAACTGCAAGCAGCCCTGTATCGGGTCTTCATGGTTATGGGAGCACAAAGCCTCCTTGTAGTCCTGGGAGTGACCTGTGCCTTGGTATGAACAGCTACCAGGTAAGCAGGGCAGTGTTTACTAATACTTTATCCAGTTACTGTTTCACTCGTTGAATACTGAGCAAGATGCTGATTTCCATATTTTAAAAACCCTCTCCATGATAGAAGCTGTATTCATTCTTCACAAGTCAAAATATTTTTGTCAAAATTCTTTTTAGTTGTGCTTCTAGTTATTCATTAAAATGCTTAATGCACAATCATAAACTAGGTTTTTATGGTGTGATCTATAAACTGCATTCATATTGCCCCAAAGATCTGTAAATGTGTGTGATCTCTCAAGCTTTTTCTCATTCTTTTCTCATGCCATGACAACTGCTTCCAAATAGAAAATATCAATATGCTGTGGTGTCATTTGCCTCTTCTCAAGTTCAAAGTAATCACATTCTTATTCGTGTGAAATTATTTTATTGATTTTCCAAATCTTATAAAGTGAAAAGTCTGGGATAGTCTAAAAAGTTATCAGTGAGAGAGAAGGATTTTAAAATGATTTGTGACTGTTCTCCAAACAGAGCTGAGAAAATTAGGAATGATGTTCTTTAAGGAGAATGCCGATTTCCATATTTTAAAAACTCTTTCCATTACAGAAGCTTTATTCATTCTTCACAAATCAAAATACCTAAGCCACATGTATATATGCTAAGGTAATGCAAATATATAATTTTTTCTGAAACTCATTGCAGAAAAATTAGAGATAGACTGTGCCTAAGAATAAGTGGCCATCTCGGCTCCAGCTCTTCAGGTCAAAGTCTGGTCAAGTCAGAAAACGAGAGCGGACTCTGGGTTAAAGTACCTGTTTTGGAGTTTGAGTCAGCATACATTTGAAATGACCTATTCTCTTAAAATATATAACACCTTCTGCTTTATTTAAACAGGAAGATAGAAGTTTCTTTTCTACTCATTCTCCTTGTCCTAGTAAATGGATAAATATCCTGTTTAGAGGATAATCTGATTCTGCTATGAGATTAGGTTTTAAAAAATTCCCTCAAGGCTGAGCCCCGGTGGCGTAGTGGTTGTGCGCGGGACTGCGGCCCACTGGGATGGAGGTTCAATTCCGGCTCCCAGGAGCAAGGGCTGGACCTCCTACTCCCACCACCTGAGGGCAGTGATCCCTAAAAAAAAAAAAAAAAATTCCCTCAAATCTGACTAATAGTAAGATAAAGTTTGTTAACAGATTTTGGTAAGATTATTTATCTGAGGAGCATTTAAACCATGAGGATACAGATATAGAGGGATCACAAAATTTCATAACTAAAATTATTTTAATTTATTAATATATATGTTTCAATATGCTTTGAAAAAATACTTCATTGCTAAATTACTTTTAATTTTTAAAAAATGTAGGCATTGAGCTTTTAGAAAAATCCTGTTAAACAAAAAAAATGTTTATATGCTCTTAAATTTATAAAATTTAATATTTTGCAAATTTATGTATTGTATATACAACATTAATTTGATTGAACAAATACATTGATTTTTAAAAAAATATGTAGAATCTTGGGCTGAGCCCCGGCGGCGTAGTGGTTGTGCACGTAACTGTGACCCACTGGGATGGAAGTTCAATTCCAGCTCCACAGGAGCAAAAGCTGGGCCTCCTACTCTTACCACCAGAGGGCAGTGATGCCTAAAAAAAAACAAAACAAAATTAAAAAAACAAAAAACAAAAAATATGTAGAATCTTTATGTCAACTTATTGTTTGATTCAGTAGCGTCTTTTATATAGCATGTCTTAAAAATTTTTATCTTAGCGCTATTTCAGAATTAAAAGAGTTTTAAATTTTGATTATGGATATGTATATCTTGCAAATGTTTTTTTTTCATTGTCTATGTAGCTATACTATCACATCAAATAGGTGATTCCTTCAACTCAATTGTAAAATTTATTTTTATTGTCTTTTTTATGTAATATAATAAAATATTAAATCCTAAAATTTTGAGGCGATATTTTCTTATATATCAAAAAGAAGAGAAAAATTATTTTAGCAATTATATGATCAATAAAAACATAAGGCCATCCATTTTTTATTGATAAAGAGGTGGTTTTTTATCAGTGTGTTATAGTTTTCATTTCTCATCAACCAAATTAGGGTTTACATTTGCTGACATCAAACATGAATGTTTCATTGCATCACTTCAATATTAATATTTTATATTAAAATTTATTATAATGCACAAAAAGAAAACATGAAAATTTTCTAAAAGTTAATATTCCAGTGTTTGGCTTCTAGACATTTAATTCAACATTTCAAGTCTTCTCAGAACTACTGTACCTTCTAAAGTGAAATATTTTGGAAAATTTCTCACATTTGGAAATTTCATACTTGGAAAAGATGCAAGTTCGACTTTTGTTTCCTTTAAAAATAATTTATTAAGCCTAGTGAAAGTTTATACAGCAAATAAAATAGTCATTTAAAATTTCATATAAATATGCATGTGTATTTTTCAGTGACATTGGTTAGATTGTTCACATTTTGTCAAGAATAACTTGGTTGTGCCATTTCCACTAGTCAAGTTGGTCCCCTTACCAACACCAGTTTGCATTGTACATTTTTATTTAGTAAAAATGTTGACTATTTGGTTTTAAAAATGTAATTATTTATTTATTTAAAGGGACACAATATACCCTATCAGTAATATTTTATGATCAAATTTGTATTTTGTTGGAAGGTGACCTCCAGAAATAATTTCAGTTAAAATGAAAGGAAATCTCAGCGCAATAATCTCAAGGGTCCTTCTCATTTTTAAGGTATGATATGTTTGCCCTTTTTACATTCAAGATTTATTATGCGATGCTTTCCCATTTTATTCAGGATCATCTATTATGTCCCTGTTAAGAATCATCAATAGTGGTAGTTCATGATTTAGGTCTTTTGGCCTCTGGATAAATGAGATTGCCATGTATTTAGGCAAGTGCTTCTATAAACTAGAGTCTTCCTTGAGTTACTGTTTCCCTTCTTACTCTTTCTCTTTTTCTTCTTTCTCTAGATAAGTAGATACTAATAGTTCTATGTTTGGCAAGAATGCAGGCACAAGATTTTAAGGGCCTAGATGGAATTTGTCATACTGGAAAGAACGACAACTATATAGACTAAATTGTACCAAATACTGAGTTGTATCACGAGATGACAGCTAAAACTTCAAATCCAGTAAGCCAGTTTTTCAAGATGCTTGGTTGTATTTGGGAGTTTTCTGCAACCATGTTACCCTTATTTGCACATACATGTGCATGGATATGCAAAAATTATATATTAAAGTGATGTCACTATTTGCTATCATATTTTTATAATACAATATTATTATAAATTTAATATATCTCAAACATTTAATAGTTATACATTTGCATATAAAGATAAAGTATGTATAAAAGCAAATTAGGGTGGCATAACTTTGATATATATTATGTATATATTAATAATCATGCAGCAAACACAAACACATATAGAGCAATGCCTCCTATGTCCTCAAAGATAGCCATTGTGCAGATGATGCAGGAGTTGGGAATATTTCGTCCTGTTGTATAGAGTCCGGACGCACTCGATGGGCCTAGAACAACACAGTTACTCTGTGTGGAGCAGAAGACAGCACTGCCTGCTCTCACAAGCCCGTTTTTTTAGCTAATCAGAAAGTCTGAAAATGTTTCCTGGATTTGAGATTGCAGTCTTTTAAAACCACATTTCGTTGTGCTGAACCAACAATGTTTGGAAGATTGACTCATCCAAAACTGATATTTGCTGCTCTACTTGGCATTGCTGGAGAAATTTATATTTATCAAGCAATATTTGAACAATATTCCAGAGAACAACAGGCACTAAAAGGGCAAAATTGTCATAGGAATCTGAAGAGAAGAAAAGTAAAGTCTACATGAATTTGAATGAACTGTACTCATTGATTAAAGTTCTTTGTAATTTCATATTGGCTATAATAATCTAGTGGGACCTCATTTTAAACATTTAAAAAATCAAAGAAAATTTAAACATTTTTATATGCTCTGTCAATTTTAATGGTTAATATACATTAGTTGCCATTTTATGCCTTATATTGAGATGGATTAATTCTCTTAAGCAAAAATAAATATCTTAAAACAGAAATAAAACAAACACATTTCTATACACATCTGAACAGATGTCAAATACTTCATGGAAAAGTTTAAGTACCTTTAAATTAAAATATACTTTGAATTTTTGAAACCTCTACATGCTCATTTATTGCCTTTGATAACCTCCATTTTGTTGTTACTTCTTTTGTTGCCAAACAAAATATTATAGCTTTACCAATAACATCCCTCATTCGTATGTTTCTGATATCATATTTTACCTTGACTAAATTATACACACCTCACTTACCTCTAGGACTATAGTTTAAGACTAGCAGACATATTTTACTCCAAATATTTCTTTAGTTGCAGGGAATCAAAACAAGTAAGGGAGAGGGTATTGACTCTTTAATACCTGTTGAGAAAGCCATCCTCAGTTCTTGTGCTTCAAAAGACTAGAAAACAGATGAAAATTATAAATGATTTTTCCCAAGAAATTTAGGAATACCCTTATGCAATTTTTTGAGAACATAAATAATGCTACATTTTTAATTTTTTTCATAATAATTCTGCAGGACAGCCAGTGTTTCATTCTGATGTACATATGCTTGCTTTGGGAGAGAACCTACTCTATGAGACATAGCAACAAGTTTTAAATGTTAATGTGTTATAATTTCATATGTACTTTGAAATATTAGCATGTATAACTATAGAAGAAAGTTTAAGTTGAACTAAACATTACTGGGCCTCATGTAGACACTAAGATTTAACCAAACTCTCTAAAATCAATAAAAAGTATGGAAAATTATAAAGTTCATTCTCTTGTCTGAAACAAACTCCCAATCACTATAATGTGGGAATTGCCTTTCCATGCACAGTTTGATCAGAAATGCCTAGATGTGGTTCCTTCAAATAACTTCAAGGCCACAGATCTGGATGAATGTGTTCATTTTCGCTCATATTTTACCCAAGTTTCAACAATGTAAACATTTAAACCACTTGAATTATTTGCAATCTACTGAGAGTCTGACAGTCTCACTGGTCCTAAAATATAGATATTAGCTCAATTGCGTTTCTTGCTGGAGTCTGGAGTGCAGAGTCGACTCTCTACAGAGTCCATCTTCTTGGTGAGATCCAGATTTGTGGGTTCAGGGTGCATCTAAAGAGCCAAAGTTGATGACTAGTTCCTTACCATATCACATCACAGAATTTGGCAGTCTTTTGCCCCCTCAGCCATGCTGCAGGGCCTCTGGGGATTCCATTGAGCCTACATGAAAAACCCAAATAAATAGGGGTCAAAGCATTATTTCAGATAAGGGACATTGATTCTCTTTTGCCATGTGTGAAGCAATCACAGAATCTGAGCCTCGCTGCAGGAGAATCTTTGGCATGGAGCATTTGGAAGACTGATAGTACAGAATAATAGAAAACAAAATGTCCATATTATGTTGACTGCTGTTATCAGGGAGTACTTATGGAGTAATGGGCTACATATTTGGTTGCTACCTGTGAGATCAATAGTTCAAACCCAGTTGCCCTGAGTGCAGGCAGGGGCATATAATTCTGTCTACTTATAAATTTATAGTCTCTGGGAACCTAATGAATAGTTCAGCTCTGTCCTATAGGTTACTATGAGTTCAAATGTATTTGTTGACAAGGAGTCTGGTTTTGATGGGTAGTTATCACAATGGTTTATGTCCATTATCAATTAGCCTTTTTTACAGCAAATGACTTAACACCTCATTCCTTTAAGCTGTACAGAAAACAGATTTATGATAAAAAAGCATTCATAGTATTTAAGAGTAGAAGGACTTAGAGTGTTTCTTGTTAATGATATTCAAACCATGTAATTTAGGGTCTGGTTTCTCTCAGTCCATCCCCTCACATCTGTGGGGATTGCAATCCCCTCAATGTACCATTACATTTCTTATGTTATCTGTAATGTTTTCCATTCAGGAAAAGATTGTTTGGTGGGAATTAGAGACTTTGGCCAGACGAGCCACCTTAAAAACGCACTGCTCCTACACCGGTTTCCATTTGTCTTTCCTTATCTGCCTGCTGTCCTGTTTATCTTTAGTGGCTGAAAGATTTTACTGTAAAGTCACCACCTCGGTGAGTACTGCTCACCTAGTGGGATTACATGACAGAGAAGTTACCCTCAGTTTAAGAAACCTTAATATATTCATAGAATTGATAGAAAATCTATCCAATTTTTGTCCCATAGGAAGGCATTTTTTTATTCACTGGGGGTAACAAATTTGCTATCTGTACTGAAAGAAGACATTGTCTTATTCTCTTCAGAAAAAAAAACACAAAAAACAGAACAAATATGCCATGCCTCTCTGTTCACAAGAGATACACACAGAAGTTGGAATAATCCAGAGAGGATTGCAGTCCTAAGTACCTACTTTATTAGTAAACATCTAAATTATCCAAAAGTGCATTTAAATTATTCATTGTGATGTTCATAGGCTAATTTATTTACAAATTGCTTAATTTCCTTTATTGTAACTTCTTAGTGATATTTTATCTATAGTTATTGGTCACAGAATATAATTTGTATGCCTACAATACCATTCTCTTGATAATCCTTCCTACCTCCATAAGATGTCTTCCAATTTGTGAGAAACTTATAAATTGAAGGTAAAAGAACAGTATTTCTTTTATCAGGTAAGTGCTAACTCTGGATGTAGTAATTTTTCTTTAATAGAGACCAACAGCCTCCCTTTGCCTCACACTTCTTTTATCCTTCTCTTCTGAAGGTCACTTATTGATTTTAAGTAGTTGCTAGTCCTACATTTTTAGGACTGTCTTCTGAAGTTACTATTGTTTTCTTTATCTTTGGTATATAACGCCCTTAGCATTTCTGAAATAGTTTTCAATTTCAATAATTTTTTGATGAGAAAATTTCTAGCCAAACAAAACAAAATTAAGATTGTGTCCTCTAACATTACCTTCCTTTCTTCCTGCTATACTGTTTTTCCTGCCTTTGTCTACATCACACCAAATTCAGGGCCATGAAGTAGATTCCAGCTCATGCCAGCTTTAGGGGGCAAGGCAGAATCATCCATGTGGGTTTCCCAGGTTGCACATCTCTCCAAAGCAGATCTTACCTGTACTCTGAAGAACCTGGTGACTTTGATTGCTATGGTTATCAAACCGCTGTGTAACCCAATACATACCGCCAGAGCTTCTTGGAGTAGAAATCTACTCCAGGACAGTGAACTTGAGTTTATTGCACATGGTCTCTCATGGATCAGGGGAATTAAGTTCACAGGCTAAATGTATGTTATTGGCAGACTACCTGGAAAAAGACATGCAGCATGGTAAATAGAGATATAAAAGAGCAAGACCCTCAGAAGGTATCACATAGTGGTGGTAAGAATAGGCTCAAACCTAATTAATAACAATGAGGATGCTGTGGCACCATGGAGTGCTTCATTTTGTGAATAGGTCCCTCGGAGCTGGAATGGACTTGACTGCATCTAGTCCCCACAACATGGATATCAAAGTTTTCCTAGGTCTTACAAACAGTAGTGCACCTCGCTATTACTTTTTACCTTGCTGTTCTTTACAGATGTGAAATACTCTTTCAGAAAACTAACACTATAAATCACATTTGAAATAACAAAATGTTCTGCATAAGTGTCTGAGTGTTGAGAGCATGGACGGTGATATCAGAAAGAATCCATGTTTAATGCCACCTCAAAACTTATGTAGCTGAACAGTATTAAACAGTATTAAATTTACCATTATCTAGTCAATTTCATTCCCTATTGATTGCATATAAGATTTCTGAGACTATAAATCATTGCAGAAGCAGACAGCCTTACCTTTATCCTGCTGAGCAGTTGTTGGATTTGAACCACCAACCTTGCTGTTAGCAGGTCAACTTTTACCCAGTGGTATCAACATGTAGTTGGATATCCTTCAAATCATTGCTTAACATCCCCATGATTCAATTTGCTCATAAGTGAAGTATTGTGTTAAAAGATTGCGTGAATTAAAAGGAGTCCTTGGGGCACATGGGGTTAAACTAAGCTGCACCGTGTTGGGTCAGTGGCTCCAATCACAGGAGGCATTCAGCTTCCATAATGATTGACAACTTCAGAACCTCTTTGTATATCTACTCCATCCTAATTGGTTGGGATGAGTCAATCTACTTGCCAACAGTTTTGAAAAGTAAACTGACCTTTGTAAAATGCCAGATGTGATGCAATAAATAAATTATTATCTAGCAGGATTTTATAAAATATCAAATAAAGTGCTGCATATTATTTAACATATTTAATCAGTGTGCTCCTAAATGACTCTCCACATAGATTTCTTTTTTTTCACCCATTCCTTTTTTATTACTTAAAGAACTATTATTTAATACTTAGTGCTAAATATAATAATAGTAAATCCATTGCTGAGGGGACATCAAGGAAGCATTCATGCTGGAGGGATAACTAGCAAAGACCTGGAACAGAACAACAAGGAAATTATGAACACATGTCTTATGTTTGATAGTATAATGATATCACAGAATAGTTTTATAACAAGTTTAGTTTGAATTTCACACTATTTAATAATATATTGCACCTATATTCATAGATGAGATTATATGTGTTAGCTTTGTGAGGTGGCAATATTGTAGCCAATGAGGTTTATAAGAGGCACGATTATTGTGAATTGAGATTTATGTGTCCACACTCAGCTGCACATTAAAACTTTGCTTTAAAACATAGATGAGAATTAATTTGCTTTCAGTGTTTTCAAACAATGAGTTAGGACAATGAAAGAATGTGTTACATTTACAAATTAAAGAAGAAGATATTTTAAATATCTTTTAAAATGTATCCGAAGAGAGAGTGTGTCAAGAAGAAAGGAGGAGAGACACAGAAAGGGTTGTTGCTGGATGTTTCTCTTGCCCTTGAGCATTCCCCTCCTCTGTTGGTAGTTGTGTCTGTTTCAACTCCCAGTGATGCTACGTAGAACAAAAGAAAATACTGCCGAAGCTGTTGTTATCCTCACAAGCCTTGCTATGTTTGAGCCCATTGTTGCAGCCACTGTGTCAGTCCATCTCCTTGAGGCTATTCTGGGCAGTGAATAATTCACTAGTGAGACAAATATAACCTCTCTAGATCAATGCTCACACAGCTAGTAAAGTAGAAAAAAATAGCACAGCCATTTTAGAGACAAGATGATTCACCTGCTTTTGAAATAAATATCTTGAGAGGTTTTAGAAAGCCAGAAAAATGTAATTAAATGAAAACATGGAAAATTTATGATAGGTTTTCAGTTTATCAATTTTGGCTAGACATAAAAACCAAAGAAGGAGAAAAAGAAACTGAGTATAAGAGAGACTTTAGGAAAACCATGTCAAAGGATGAAAAGTAAGAGCTCCCTACTTTCATCATTTCCAATCTCTGACAGCAAAGAAAATAAAAATGTGACTTTGGGAAGAAATCCCATCCACAACACAGCTAGAGAACGTCTTAATATACAAAATGTGCAGTTGGCTAAAAGGATCACTAATAGTGACATCCTAAATCATACCAGCATCAGATTCTTTACTTTCTGGATCACAAGTCCATAGTAAATAGGGCATCAAACGTTTATAAGAAATCATGATCCAAGCCTAAAAATAGAGACAGATAGCAGATAGGTGGATATAGATAGATGATAGATGGATAGATAGATGATAGATGGATAGATAGATAGATAGATAGATAGATAGATAGATAGATAGATGATAGATGGTGGGCCACCATCTAGATAAGATAAATAGAGAGATGAAAAACTTCACTTTCAATGTTGCATTTGAGGAGCTTGATGGCGTAAACCTGAAAAGATTGGCGACTCAATCCCACAATTACTCCGAGGCAGAAAGGCTGGGAAACTGCATTTGAAAGTGTGCAGTCAAGAACACGCTAGGGAGTAGATCTATTCTGCGATACATGGGTCGTCGGAAGTGGGGTCCACTCCGTGATAGCCAGCCACAGCAACCTGACTGCTTTAGTCACGCTGATGGCTGACGGGTTTGTCTGCCATTGATGCATCCACAAGAGTATGCCACCAGATTTTGATTAGCACGTTAAAAACCAGATATTTTTGAGCAACTTACCCAAGTGTTTCAGCTATTAGTTTTTTTTTTTTTTTTTGCATTAAACCATCGGTGGATTTTTTTTTGCATTAAACCATAAACACGAGTAAACTCGGGTTCCATTCGCAATGTGTTAAGATGAGTGTATAAGATTATGTGCTGTAGGGGCTGAGCCCCGGTGGCGAAGTGGTTGTGCGTGGGACTGCGGCCCACTGGGTTGAAGGTTCAATTCCAGCTCCCAGGAGCAAAGGCTGGACCTCCTACACCCACCACCAGAGGGCAGTGATGCTAAAGAAGCCTTTTATTTAGTTATTTTTCTAATGATATTTGTGGCTTAGTCTGTGTGCTGACAATTATTTTGCCTAGATTTTAATGAACACAATCGTTCATTTGTTGGTTTAAAACATGTTACTTGAAGGCAAATTATCTGTCTACTTCATCTTTAACCAATATTGTATCCAGCTAAGTGTCTTCTGACTGTACATGTTGAATGAAAAGCATGTAAGAAAAGTGTATGGCTGTGTTCACATATGTACATGGCTAGCAAATAGCAAATTGAGTTGTAGTGACCAAAAGAAAAATGATAAGGGGGGCAGGAGAAAAAGAATGTTTGGAACCTAATTATGGAAGCAATTGTACAATTCTGCTTGGCATGATTGAACTATGGAATGAGATGATATATGAATTAACTCCTAACTAACATTATTTTAAAATAAGAACTCAAATGTTGACGAAAGATATACTATAAGAATCATAAGCTATTTGTTGTTGTATTCAAAGTGTATGGAAAACTTAAAATATATAGTGATAAGATTGCACAGTATATTTTATACCTATTACAATAGTCCCTGGTCTTACAGATAAGCATACAGAGATATTTGGAGAAGTTCATGTGAAAAAGCTTGTTGCTGGTGGGTCAATTCCAACTTTTGAGGTTCTCTTCGCCCATTCTTTATAGAAGTAGACTTTGTAAGGGTCAGTCAGGCAGATCTGAATAACGAGGCATTAAGTCAGCCATGGATTAATTGCAAACCACTATCATCACCACAGGTGCTCTATTTTCTTTAGTAGGATAGTCCTGGAAGCAGTTCAATGCCATTGAGTCAATTCTGACTCAGAGAGACCCTATAGAACACACTGCCCTGGTGTGTTTCATAGACTATAACTCTAAGACAGGAGGAGAAAGTCTCACTTTTCTCCCACTGTGCGCCTCAGGGCTGCAAATAACTCACCCTGTGGTTCGGAGACCAGTTTGGAACCAACTCAGCCCCTAGGGCTCCCCTTGAAGCAGAGATCTCCTAAATGCCCATACTTACCCTGTGGTGATACAAAGAAGAAATAAAATTTTATGTCATCTATAAAGACTGAGAAATTGTTTCCCTTTTTGGTTGTAACTGAAATACATGTGCCTTATGAATACATAGTACAGCCCAAGTATGATGTAACTTTGGCAGGTAATTGAAAGCTTTCACATTGGTCAAGTATACCATGATGAAATTGCCCAACATATTATTTCAATGTTATTAGTGGTATTTCTTCACCACCTCAATTTGGGTATTTAAATGCCTTACTTACCATTGACAAAATGTGGTCCTATAAAATATAACTCAATGGTATGCTTTCTTTGTCTTAAAAACCATAGGCAATTTTGTTTAGAGAATATTTAATATACTACTAATACATGTCTGCTATTTATATTCCATCAAATATTGCATTGATACTGCACTTAGATCATAATTAAACTATCAATTAAACAATTTAATTGAACTCTTTAATCAGGAAAATATTTAAAATATTTACCCATTTTCAAACAGGATCCAGTCTCTTTAAAGTGCATTCAAATTGTATTTGATGAATCCACTAATAAATATATTGCTTCCCCAAGGACAACACTTAAATATATAAATCTTGATCTAATTTTAGGTTCTGGATCTTCAGGAAGGTGTGATTTAAATAAGTCAATAAAAATAGTAAACCAGATAAGATTATACAAAAGGATTATATACCTTCTCTGACCAATCAAAGTCAAAAATGGGAGAAAATCTGGTAAATATAGCAGTGATTCAGATACTCTAAGTAAAAAAGTCAAACAAAACACTTCTGCCCCTTGAAGAAAGAATTCATTGCTTTTGGAACCAAGGACAAAGATATACATTTAAACAGAAGCTAAAAGCACCATATTATAGGCTTGTCTTTAAACCTAAGAAGACACCAAGGTTTCTTTCTCGGTGCAATTTTTCTCATAGTATATGACTTAGTGTAATGTTTATTTAGTTGAAAAGCATGTCTATAGCTTATATACATTAAAAAGATTGATTATCCTATAAAATATAGCATTTAAAATAAGTTGTTCTGGTTGGCATTATTCTCACAAAGGTATAAAAAATGTCAGACTTTGTGCGCAATTTAAAACCCAGGTAAAGTGATAGAAAAGATCAAAATTCCACAATATGAAGAAATTACTTTCATTGGGACTCCCAGGTTAGCAAAAATAGTACATGTCGGACTCACCATTGAAGGATCTGCAACTTTCACCCACTCAGAAGGGCTTCAGGAGAAACACCTGGCTTTTCACTTCCAAGGGATCCCACCGCTGAAGTCCTCTGCAGAACTGTTTTCCTCTGACACCACTGCAGTCAGGCACCTGTCAGTCATAATTAACTCCATAGCAACTGGTACTAGCATTGTTGCCATTAGGTACATTATTGTGAGGATTGCATGCTGTATAATATTTTACAGTTATTATAATATCTAAAATCATGTATTTGTTTATATCTAATAATTATTCATACAATTGATGTTTTTATATGCTTCTGAGAGCTCTGTGTTGAAAATGTATGATCTGAGATTGCTAGATATGCACCAAATGTTATATTTATGTTATATATATATATATTTATTTATATTATAGCCCTGTATGGGAACATGAAGAAGTTCAGTCAGGGATATTAACTGAAAAATCATAGATTCATACTCACCTGCCACAATGATCTACTTCAATATACTGTAGATCGAAGCATTGGAAAGTCTTTGGGCTCTATTAAATCTTGATGAGTGAGAATCGCCTTCAGGGCAATGACCGTGGCAAGTGGTTTGGTTTAGAGGATGAAGACTACTTTAAATTTGCATTTACATGATATTTAATTTTTTTCATGTTTAATAATTTTAATGGGGGCTCCTACATCGTTTCTCATAATATATCAATACATAGATTGTGCCACGCTTCTTTACATGCCTGCAGCTGTCATCGCTCTCTGAACCTCCACCTTTCCATCTGAGCCTCTGACCTCAGCCTCTTATCCCTTCCCCTCCATCCTTGCTCCCCACTCCCCCACCAACTCTCAATACTCCACAAATTATTTTTTTGTCATACCTTACACTGCTCGATGTCTCCCCTTGCCCTCTCCCTCAGTGTCTGTCCCCCGGTAGGGGGTTATATGTAGATCCCTGAAGTTGGCTACCCCTCTCTACCCCACCTTCCCTCCACCCACCCAGCAGCTTCATTCCCACTACTGGTCCCCGGGGGTTCATCCATCCCGGGTTCCCGTCATTTCCATTTCTCATCTTCACAGTAGTGTAAAACTGGGACCATGACAGTTGGAGGGAGGAAGCCTTCAGGAACTAGAGGACAGTTGTATGCTTCATTGCCACCTCACTGAGCCTCACTACCTGTCTCCGCCCCAAGACTCCCCTGTGCGATAGTGCCCAATTTCCCATAGGTGGACCTTGGGGACCCACTCTACTCTCCCTTCATTCGTAGCGACATGGTTCTTGTTTTTTGATGTTTGATATCTGCTCCCTTCAGCTCTCCACCCCAAGCACCCCATGATCACACATGTTAGTGTTTTTCTTCCATGTGAGCTTTGCTGCTTCTGGGCTAGATATCCATCCATTCACTCTCAAGCCTTCTCGATCCCAGGTGCTTTAACATTTGGTAGATGGGTGCCATCAGATTTCTCCTCTCTGTCTGTACATGATATTTTTTAATGTTACACATTTTCACAAAGTCTATGAGATATACATATGCAGAACTGGAACAAAAAAAATGAAAGGTTTCTGATCTCCTTTTACTTGTGTTTGTGACATTTCTATACTGTTGAAATTTCCAGGAGAAAATTCCAAAAATCAAAAGTGCTAATTATGTGGGGGAAAATCATCTTCTGAATTAAAGAAGTGAGCTTGGCAAGGGACTGGCTCTGCCTAACGGAGAGATTCTCCCTTTCATAGTTTTACTGTGGACCAATCAAAAAACAAGGCAGGTTCTCTCAGCTATCAGATGAAGGCAATTCTGTGCAAGAAATTCCGTACCTTTGATTTGGGTTGTCAGATACCAGACATAGAAAGGCAACAGAATAAAGGCTTTTGACATTTTGACATCAGTAAAAGTTTATGATCTTGATATTATAAAAATGCAAACCAGAAAATGTTAAAGGATCTTAAAAAGAGATGAAGAGAGAAACTAGTGTTAAAGGAAACAAGTTTTGCAAGTGGGGCTTTACCTATTTTTAGAAATAGTATTTCTCAGTATTAATTGAACTTCTGTTCTTTTTTATTAATTTTAGTAGCACGACATCAGAATTTATCTAAATATTACTTCCATGACACTTATTAGACTTTCTTGATGAGATTTGGCTCCTTTTTGAGAACACTCATTACATAAACAGCCACATATTTAATGATTTTTGGCAGGAAAAATAAAAAGCATTAGTTCTCAGCTCTTTTTGTTGCAAAGTCAGAATTAGCATTTATACCAAGCCCAATAGCACAAAAGGTTATTTGTTTGCATCAAATAATTTCTATAGAGCTAATACAATATATATGTCACGGTGCAATGAAGAAATTGGTCTAACAGCTATGTTAGGTCATAAAATATTTCATCAAAGATTTAGCATTATTCATCATAGTTCATGTTTAAGTAGCACTTCACTTCATAAACCTCATTCACTATAGAATATATTGTGGGTTGATCAAGTATTATTTACTTTTTTATTAAACGGAGGAATATTTATGAAACTCCTGTTTGATGGCACATACTGATTATGCTATGTATATATGAAAGTACTGTTCAATGTCATACATAGTTCCTCACTCCATTTTCCATAATAATATATTATAATTTGATTTTTAGTTTAGATCTTGTTTATTGTTGATGAGATACAAATTGAACAGAGGTTTTATTTATGTTTCCCAAATATGTCATTATCACACTTTTTCCATGTTGGTTACTGGGGCAGTTAATTCCCTTTGGAATTAACTTTGAAAAGTTGGGTGGAAATTTTGTTTTTCTAGAGTATTATTTTCGTTCAGTAAGGTGTTCGAGGACACTGGTGACTTCAAGTAGAATCCAAGGATCTATAGCAAGAAAAATCATCTTGCTAGTCACAATACTATAGAGCTTTTTAAGTAAATATTTTTGTCAATGACAATAAAATAATTGTTGCAGAAAATACTACTAATGTGTTACGGTTTTATTTTGACACTAAACATTTTGTTTCATATTGAAACCTTACCATTATATTGTTGTGCTTCTTTCTTTTCCTTTTAAAGACCACTCTTAGAAATTCTAACCCCATGTCCATAGCAGTGTTTTATGATCATGCTTAGCACATGGAATGTGCTTTGAGTTGACCTTTTTACTCTATTTGATTTCAGTGAAATGGTCAAAATTCACTAAGAGGTTTGCCTCTCAACATATGAAGGTGAATGTGAATCTCTTTTCCTGGAGTTAGTATATAACCAATGGGAGACAGGAGTGGAGGTCCAGTATGAATAGTTTTATAAATAGTTGAATAGTTTTTATAATTAGTTTTACAAAAGTTATTCATTCTATTTCATAGCCATTTTATGACTAATCCCTTATCCCAGTCGTAGGCAGATACTCAGTACTCCTATATTGCCTTTATATTTTCTATACATGGCATGTGTTGCCATCAAATTGATTCTGATAAGGCTGCAATGTAGAGATGCCACAGTGGTGATTTTTCACAGAAGTTGGCTGCCACATCTTCCTCCTTCAGAGCAGTTGGTGAGTTAAAAATGTCAAACTTTGTATATCACTTGAGGACTTAACCCCTGCACCACCAGGGCTCTGCATTTTTCATGTTAGTGATTTACTTTTCCTTATTGAATAATATACACTAATAACTATGCTCAGTACAAATATAAATGGGACTGGAAGATTACAGGGGAACATGAGTTTATTTTTAAATCTATCTCTCTATATTTTACTATTAGCTCTTAAATCATAAATGTCATCCAAATAAAAAGGAATTATTTAAGTATAATTTCTCCAAACTAAGAACCGCATTTCATATGCATCGCATTTGATAAATAGTAAGGTACTGTGTGAGTAAAGGCACTGCTTTCACAAGATTGCTTCAACAGAAAAAATGGATAAACAAATGACAGTGCATACACAAAATGGAATACTCTGTAGCATTAAAGAATAAAGGAAACGCGGAAAAGACCACCTCATATAGGTCAAGGTGGAGAACATTGGGCTGAGTGAGAGAAGCCAATTACAAAAGGACAATATATATATCATGGGGAACCCAAAAAGAAACAAAATTCACTGTTGTCAAGTTAATATAAACCAACCCCTCTAGGACAGGATCGCATTATGTTTGTGCATTTTGTTTGCAGGATAGTAACTTTTTTCAATTAGTTACTAAACTGTGTATCCACTAAAGCCACCAGGGGTCCTTGAACAGGGAGGGAGAGACAGAGACAGAGAGAAGAAGAAGAGGAGGAGGAGGAGGAGGAGGAGGAGGAGGAAGAGGAAGAGAGAAGAGAGAAAAGTGAGAGAGAATTAAACAAAAAAGCAGTGAACAAAATTGACCATCATGAAAAGTTCAGATTTGTTGAACTAATAGAGAATGATAGAACCCCAAACACTGTTGCCGTTAGACCCCCTGAAAGACAGAGACAGCACATTGAGAATCAACTGTGAACCACATAACAAATGTGAGATACACCAGGGAGAAAGGTACCCTCAGCACAGTCAACCATGTGAGTCCAATGGGTTGGTGTTTGACAAAAAGAAATAAAATAAAGCTCAGAAAGCAAGGGTATGCAAGAACTCACCATCCATCATCAAGGAAAGGGTAAGAAAGAAGGAAGACATGAATATGACCACGGAGGTTGTGGGAGAAAAGCTGGAACATCGCAGGGATTGTGTTGAAGGTTACAAAACAAAATGGTGTACATTGTTGAAAGTATTTCGCTCTGTAAACTCCAACCCCAAACATAAAAGACATCATTTATTTTTAAGGAAAAGAAAAACGAAGTCAATGACATTGGCCTAAGACATAAATATTATTCCTATTAAAGAAATATACAGAAGGAGAAAGAGAGAGAGAGAGAGAGAGAGAGAGAGAGAGAGAGAGAGAGAGAGGCTTCGCAAAGTGACAAAAAGAAGCATGGCCCTTTGCCGAGATGGCCTCAGTTCCTCCCAGGCCTATGCCCAGGCTGACAACTACTGTGCCAGTCCGTCTCATAATGAGTCTTCCTCTATCAGCTCCCACCCACTTAAACATATTCATTATGCAATATTATATTAAGTTCCTTTATTCCACAGAATTTATGATCTCTATCATCCTTGAACAAATGGAATAACAGATCTATTTCTAGTGGAAGACATTAGAAAAACAATATTTGAAAGTAATATTGTTGAGAGCATGAGGATTTCTCTAGCACAATGGTTGACATAATAAAATAAAAATATTCCATGTCTGAAGTAGATAGAGTACTGTATACAATTGCTCTTAGCTGCCATTGCATTGATTCCGAGCCCTTCCAACTCCATGTACACCAAGGAGACCTGATTCATAGTGTTTTCAAAACTGTATTTATCCAGCAGCAGATTGTCAATATATGTCTTTACAGAAATAAATGGCCTCATCTTCCTCCCAATGTGCCTCTGTGGGATTTGAAGCACTGACCTTGAGGTTGGCACCCTTACACCTAATCCACATCACCCCCAGGTCTCCTTTGGGAAATACAACACGCCAATTAATCAGTGTGCTTATTTTTCCTATTTAGTTTAAATCTGTTTTCTTTGTGTGTTTGTGTTATTTTATTTATTATTAATCATTTTATTGGTGAGCGCTTATAAATTTTAAAGCAATCCATCATTCAATTGCACTAAGGTCACTTGTACATCAACCTTTCTAAAGCATTTTCTTTCTACTTGAGCCCTTGGTATCAACTCCTCTTTTTTCCCCTCCCTCATGAATCCTTTATCAATAATGTATTATTATTGTCATTTCATATCTTATACTGTCTGTTATCTCCCTTTATCCGTATTTCTGTTGTGTTCTCCTTGGTGTGTGTGTGTGTGTGTGTGTGTGTGTGTGTGTGTATCCAACCTTGTAATTGGTTCCCTGGCACTTCCCTCCGCAGTCCCCCTCAGGTTCATATTGCTGCTCCCACTATTGTTCCTGAGGCTTTCACCTGTGCTGAATGCCATGTGTTGAGAGCTCATATCTGTACCAACATGTTTTCTTCTAAAACTCTCACTTACTGTAGAGAATTCTATATGCCATGGCCAAATGGGTGAGGATAGGACATCTTGAGAACAGGCCCTGATCTGCACAGTGGAAGTAGTGGAAGACATTGGAAGGAAAGTAGAGTATAAGTACAGTGACACATCTTCATTTTGTTTACATTTTGCTCTTTTGAAGATAAGGGATTTACTATTTGAGTGAAATATTTGTATAGGTTGTATGCAGATCCTTATAATCGGTTCCCCCTTTCTACCCCACCTTCCCTTCACCCTCCTGGTATCATCACTCTTACCAGTGGTCCTGAAGGGATCATCTTTCCTGGATTCCCTGTGTTTCTGGTTCCTATCTGTCCTCCAATCACTGAATTGATATCATATTTACTCTCTGAAATACAATTAATACTGTTAAAACTGAATTATAAACATTGTTTGACATTGCCTGGTTTTGTTTTTCATATAACGACTTGATTCCATTACAAAGTTATTATGAAGCAGTTTTCTTTTCTTTTCTTTTTTTCACCCCTTGAGATTTTCAAGAGCTTTGTTGTGTTTTCAAACTGTCTGGTTGGTCCCTGCTGGCCTCTCCCCACTGCCCCGCCTCAGTCCCTTGGTTACAGTTCGGATCTTCACTTAATTTTGAACTCCACCTCAAACACCAGGGTTGCACCGCCTGGAATCTTCGGGGGCGCTCTCCGTTCTCCGTATCCCATGGGATCTGAGGGATCACCAGCTTCTGCTTCTCTCCCTCACACATCGCCAGCAGCCCCTGGTCCTAACCCTTGATGACCTGGCCAGTGCCAAGGGAGAAGACAAAAGGCTGGTTTGGGGGCAGGCTGCTGTCAAACCCCGTCCCAGCTTCCTGGTGCAGTGCATGTGTAGGACATCCCACTTTTGGGACTTGATGGGACAGTGGCCCGCCCTCTTCTTGACGCCAATCTGCAGCTTGCACTGCCCTCAGCCTCTGCAGCAGGACCAAAGCACTCAAGCAGATAGGCAGCACTGCCAGCATCCAGTTCAGCCTCATGCCTCTCCTTGCCGAGCCCCTGGAGTCAACCCAGTCCTGCTGCCACCTTTGCCAAAGCAGTTTTCTTAAAATGATTTTAGTGGGGGCTCATACCACTCGTATTGCAATCCATCCATCTATCCATTGTATGCCAAACACATTTGTACATTCGTTTCCCTCATTATTCTCAAAACATTTGCTTTCTACTTAAGCACTTGGTATCAGCTTCTCATTTTTCCCCTTCTTCCCCAATCCCCCCTCTTTCATGAACTGTTGATAATTTACAAATTGTTATTATTTTGTCATATCCTACACTGTAAAATGTCTCCCTTCACCACTTCCCTGTTGTCTTTCTGCCAGGGAGTAGGTTGTATGCAGATCCTTATAATCGCTTCCCCCTTTCTACCCCACCTTCCCTTCACCCTCCTGGTATCACTACTCTTACCAGTGGTCCTGAAGGGATCATCTTTCCTGGATTCCCTGTGTTTCTGGTTCCTATCTGTCCCAATGTACATCCTCTGGTCTAGCCGTATTCGTAAGGTGAATTGGGATCATGATAGTGGGGCCAGGGGAGGAAGCATTGAAGAAATAAAGGAAAGTTTTATGTTTTATCATTGCTACTTTGCATCCTAACTGGTTTGTCTCCTCCCTATGACCTTTCTGTAAGGGGATGTTCTGTTACGTACAGAAGGGCTTTGGGTCCCCAATCTGTACTCTCCCTCATTTACAATGATCTAATTGTTAGTTCTTTGATGCCAAATACCTGCATGCTTTATACATTACCTATTTTAGGAGAGCCCTTACATTTCAGGAAGCTGAGGAAGCTGAGATTCTTGATATGATGCCTACCAAAAGGATGTGAATTAGAACAAAGCCAAGAAAGTTGGAGACTGTGAGAAATGTGCATTGAGAGCAGAATCATTTAAGAGAAGTGTAAACTTCCTGTAAATGTGAAAAAATGACTAATATGTACCTTATATATTCCCCAGGATTTTTATAAGGAACAAATAAAGACATAAGGAGATGATTATATTAAAGACAATTATGATTTTATTTCCACAGTTATGTGAGGATTGTTAAGATCAGATATTTTTATTTTTATTTTATTAAATTGCTCCCCCTGCCTATTTGCCTGTGTCTTTTGGAAACTGAACAATGTAACTTTCTTTTAGGACAATGTCTTAATTTTACTGAACATTTTATGTAATCACTAATTTCTATTCTTATTTTTCAATTTATCACTTATATCCCTACCTTGAAAATCAATAATATTTTTAAGTACAATTAATTATTTTATACTTTTATGTGGTCTGGAACACATATTTCTAATATTATTGTTTTTACTCTTTAGCATCATAATCACCTATATTACTGTCATTGAGTCAATTCTGATGCATAGAGGTCTTAAAGGACCAAGTTTTTCTCAGACTTTAAATTTTTGTAGAAATGTGCAAGTCTTATATTTCTACCTGCAGCAACTGGGAAGCTGCAACTGCTGATCTTTGGGATAAGAAGCACCAAGTGTATGTAGCTCACTACTTCCTCAGTGTTCCACATAATGACCTGAAGCATTTGTTGAAAGCGAGTGCAAGGATTCACCCTAAAAGTTTCTTATGTGACTTCTTCGAGAAAACACCAAATGGCGGATGATGCCGGTGAAGCGGGAGGGCCCGGGGACCCCGGGGTATCTCGCAGCGGCTTCCGTGGAGGCTTCGGCAGCGGCTTGCGAGGACGTGGTCGCGGCGGTGGTCTGGTGAAGGACATGAAGATCAAGTCCCTGGAGGAGATCTACCTGTTCTCCCTCCCTTTCAAGGAGTCCAAGACCATCGACTTTTTCCTGGGAATAGCCCTGAAGGATGAGGTCTTGAAGATCATGCCTGTGCAGAAGCAGACCAGCGCCGGCCAGCAGAACCGGTTCAAGGCCTTTGTCGCCATCGGGGACTACAATGGCCACGTTGGTCTGGGCGTCAAGTGCTCCAAGAAAGTGGCCACCGCCATCCGTGGGGCCATCATTCCTGGCCAAGCTGTCCATTGTCCCCGTGCGTAGGGGCTACTAGGGGAACAAGATTGGCAAGCCCCATATGGTCCCCAACAAGGTGACCGGCTGCTGTGGGTCTGTGCTGGTGCGCCTCATCCCTGCCCCCAGGGGCACTGGCATCGTCTCAGCCCCTGTGCCCAAGAAGCTACTGCTGATGGCTGGGATTAACGAATGCTACACCTCAGCGAGGGGCTGCACAGCCACCCTGGGCAATTTCACCAAAGCCACCTTTAATGCCATCTCTAAGACCTACAGCTATCTGACCGGTGACCTCTGGAAAGAGACGGTGTTCACCAAGTCTCCCTGCCAGGAATTCACTGACCATCTCGTGAAGACACACACCAGAGTCTCTGTGCAGAGAACCCAGGCTCCAGCTGTGACTACCACATAGATGATTTTATATAAAAAAATAATAATAAAATGAATTGAGCCTGCAAAAAAAAGCTTATTATGTGTAATACCAAACAGTACATACAAATCTGCTTAAGAAATTAAAATAATATTAAAACAATTTAAAATTAGAGTATTACCAAATTAGCACTGTTGAAAAATATTCTCTATGTATTTGGATTGGAACCCACATATCTTTGGTGGACCTTATCTTTCAGCATGCATCCACATAAAAGGTGGTTAAAGAGAGAGGACAGGCTATCTCCCCAATCATTTCTAATTCAATAGGTCATAAGTAGCCCTGATGGCCCAGTGGGCTAATTCATTGATCAGCTAACTACAAGGTCAGTGGTTTGAAATCATCATCAATTCTGAAGAATAAGGACAAATATTGCTCCGGTAAAGATGTAAATTACTGGGGAGATTATGGGTTAAAGCAGCTCTATCCCACAGACTCACTGTGAGTCAGAAGAAACTTGTTGAATGCGATGGGGCGGGGCTGGTGGTGGTTAGGTGCCCATGAAGCAGTTCTGAGTCATAGAACAGAAGTAAGCCCTCACCACTCCCATGTCATCTTCACCATTGTTTTATGCTTGAGAACACTGATGCAGCTGTTATGGCAATCCCCCCTGCCCAAGGTCTTCCTGTCTATCTCTGCTGGGTGGCTACTCTACCAGACATGATGTTCTTCACAAGAGAGGTTAGGTTCTCTTTCAATAAAACTCCCAAAGCACCTCTCTTCATCCTTGCCTTTTAGGAGCATTCTGGCTACACTTCTTCCAAAACAGAGGTATTTGCTCCTTGGGAGTCCCTAGTGCTTTCAATAAACTTCACCAACACCCTAATTTAATTCCATCCATTCTTTAGTCTTCCTTAACCAATGTCCAACTTTTACATGAACAGAAAACCCTTGAAGATACGATGGCTCGATCAGGCACATCTTAGTCCTCAAAGTGACATCCGTTGTCTGAAAGGCTTTCAAGATGTCTACTGGAACAGATTTACTCTTGAGTCAGAATGTTTATTTTCAAAAAGGTTGGAGGGAAGCTGACTGTGCTGCTCCAGGCACCTGATTTTGACATTCAGGTTCTAGATTGCTTTCTTCCAGTCACACTACAGTGGATTTTCCTAAGTTTAAATTCCTCTCTTCTACTCATCACCTGCATGTCTCTGTCCACCTTTATGAAATTATTTTTATAAAAATTATTTTCTGAAGTGTTTCACTTTATCAGGATGTGAAAATTAAAGCAATATTAAAGGAAGATGTCATGAGATAACTGACACTCAGGAATACTTGAGACTTTAATTCTACCCAATGATTTGAGCTGCTGGCTTCTCTCTGTGTAGGCAGCCACCCTCACATAGTAGCTGCATACTGTTTGTACTGCAGGAGTGGGAAGATCATTGAAAGTCCAGACTCATTCCTCACGTTTGGCATGACCAGAAGAGCCAGACAGCTTCAGAGTGAGATGGATTATACACTGGGGATAGTGTGGACTGGAAGAGGGTGTATATACTAGATAACAAGGGAAAAGAGAATTGGATTGTTCGCTAGCTGAGAGTAGTACTTTAAAAGAACTTTAAAGATAAAGTGCTCGTTTTTTTCCTCAAAATTCCAAAACGGTACCAACATAAAATAAGTCGCAATTTCTAAAGTTCACTAAGTATAAGATTTGCTATGAAGCTGAACTTCAAAAGTGTTGTTGAATAGAAAAGAAAATTAGTTAAGGCTCTTTCTATCTGTAAGAAGAGTTGGTTATATAACCAGTAAATACGTAGGCAAATCTGTAGTTTTCATTTGTCCTTATGCATTCGGAACAGGTATATTCATTTTGGCTGTCCAAAAGGAATGCATAACAAAGAAAATGACATGATTATCTCTTAATTTAAAGTAACTAAAATGTATTAGCCCTGGTCAAGTGAGCAACTTTATTTTTGTAGCTGTCTCTAGTAATCACACAAGTATGAGTCATTTAAAAACCAATCTGGCTGGGTTGGTATATGCTGTTTTATTGTGTTTTCCCTTTGCCAGAATGCACATTTACCCATAAATGTTTCACATCTGCTCTTTGTAATTTCGTAATTATGTGAAGGCTTCTCTGTCCTCCTTGTTTATGTTAAAAGGACAAGGGGAAGCTTCATTCACATAATAGTTAAAAAGTAGTCTTGATGTTTGGGAATTCATTGTTGAGTTTCCTATTCTAATTATATGGGTATTGTAATTGCAAGTGGATGCCAGTTACATAAGAATGTCCAACATTCAAAAGATGGTTTAAAATATTTGCTATTATCTTTCAAATTCAGGCCATATAGTTTGATGGATGGCCTGTGGTGTTGTCAAGTGATTGCCATTACTGGACCATTTCACTACCTTCACAAAGAGAGACCAGAGTCTCTGGATATGTTTCCCTCTATCGTGATTTGAAATTTCAAATAATATTAAAACATATGGCTCCAATTCCAAGACA